>JANHGL010015222.1:0-28302 GCA_024611195.1 Ceyx melanurus | reverse complement strand
AGCCAAGCTTAAGAAGTGTGGATTGAGTGACTGTGCAGTGAGGTGGATTGGGAACTGGCTGAAGGACAGAGCCCAGACCTTTTCTCCTTCTTTACAGTGGTGTCCCCATGGCCCTCTTCAGAAGAACCAGCAGTCATCCTAACACCACCAACCCCTTCGCCTGTGGGGCAGACAACGCTACAGAGCCTGACCTGCCACACTCACATGCCTACTACGCCCTCTGCTACTGCATCTTGATCTTGGCCATCATCTTTGGGAATGTGCTGGTCTGCTTAGCTGTGCTGAGGGAGCGCACCTTGCAAACCACAACAAACTACCTTGTGGTGAGCCTGGCGGTGGCAGATTTGCTGGTGGCTACTTTGGTGATGCCATGGGTGGTGTACCTGGAGGTGAGTACATCATAGGAAAGATTAGCAGAATTTAGCCATAACATGAGTTCACCAGCATTAGTGCATGCTCTCAGGATAGGCCAGCTCTGGTACAGATAAAGACCATTTGCATTGTAACCCCCCAGCTAGCTCTGGGACATTTGTAGGGTGGACACATGCCAGACAAATGCACCACAGTCCCACCGATCCACAGATACCCTAAGCCTTGCTTGTCCTGGAAGAGCACAGCCTCTTAGAGCTTGAATGGCAGCTGGGTTACAGCCAGTAATGTAGATGGTGGCCTCTGATGTGCTAATACCACTTTAATCTAAGCATTTGTGAAGCTGACTCCATCAGCCAGAAGAGTTGCCAATGAGCACCATGGTGAGTCAGGAATGGCAGGGGAAGCAATAGGGTGGAAATGCCTTATAGGAGCTCATCTGAGAGCCCATATCAATCCATACTCCTGCTCTCCAGAAAACAAGTGAGGGCAGTCAAATCCTTGTCTCCTGCAGAGTTAAAGAGCCTTAATGTCCATGATGTAAGGTCAGTTTCAAGCAACATTCTCCAAGAAGGCTGACAAAGAGATGAAGAACATGCTTCAAAATCTCTTGTCATGTAAGCATTTTCATAACTCCAAAGAACTCCAAAGCCCTTGGGCTCTTATTCTCCATTTGCCTGTTCTTTTCATATTGGCCAGTGTAAAAATGTACTGGCATGACCATGCACTGTAAAGACAACACCATCAGAAACAAGACAGCAAAGATGGAAACCAAATTCCTTCACACTGTGGCAAAATCCTGAATTACTGAAGCCACTCCTGGGGCAAATATTTTTACTGAAGTAAACCCATGAAGGCATTTTACAGCTGACATTTTAATCTGTTCTCTTCAACATTTTTATACTAATTCACAAAAAAAATGGTAGATCTAGAAAAATTAGAGTGCACCCTTATCAGCCATAAACTTTCAGCTGAGACCTAGTACCCTGCTTTCATGCTATAACAGACACAGAATAAACCTCTGAGCCAGAATCTCACTGAAGCCTCCTGGTCTTTTTGCAAGGGGCAAGCCAGGATCAGGCAGAAGGGCAGGGTAAATATTCTGCTGGCAGCTGCCCACCTTTGGCTGACCTCTTTCCCACAAAACAAAGCAGAAACAGAGCGGGATTCTGACCTGTGCATATGGACTGGATAGAAAGTAGGACAAGACAGGATGACACCAGAAAATGACAGACCTCCTATGCAGGCAGGAGGTGATTTGATCAAGTGGCAGGGGACTGGCAGTGGCCTACAGCCCTCCCTTGCCACCAGAATATGTTGAATACTCAACATAGCTCTAAGCTTTGGCACCCAGCTGAGGCATTTCCCTTGTGTTAATCCTAGCCACTCTCCTGAACTGGGCCCACTGAAGTCTCAGCAAGGCTACAATTAAGAGAAATTAAAGTTTTTCTCTGTGTAAGCATTATTAATAAGGGCATTGATGGCTAATTATGTATAGGATTGCTGTGGAGTGAAAGAACAGAGAGAGCACCATGCCACTGTGTGTGTGATCATGGTCCTAACCAAGCCAGTAACAACATTTAGACTCATCTGCATGGAGCTGTACTTGAGCTGGCCTGCAAGATGTGTACAGCTCAGCTCTATAACAATGAAGGTTTAAAAAGCAAGGATTAAGTGTGTATGTGTGAAACTAAAAATTATTATTGAAAGTCAAAATTTATTCCAGGCTAGAATAGTTCATCAGTTCAAGCATATTCCACTAGTTAATGAAACTGGCACATGTGTGAAGCAGTGTCTGCCCTGATGCAGTACTGTGGCCATGATTTGTGAGCATGACAGTTGGTCCTTTCCCTAGTTGTGTTTGTAGACCCACTCAAGAGTCATTTCCATCTGTGGAGCTTGGACAGTCAAAGCCAAGAGTCACCAAAACAACAAGGAGAAGAACCCACACACATCCCAAACGACTACTCCCAACATTGCACTGTATCTCCTAGAGAACTAGACTGTAGGACTCCAGCAACACTTGAGATTTAAAAAACAGTCCAAAAAGCCACAAAGTCATTTATATGGTTGCTGCTGTTTATGGATCAGCGATGCTACCAGTCAAGTAGAAATGACAGCATGCTTCAGTACACTATGTGCCAATAAATTATTTGGTCCCCAAAACCATGTATAATATCTATTCATCTACTGAGTATTTGCCAAACCAGATATCTGAGACCTGGCCATTATTTATGGAGAAGATAAAGGTGGAATAATACCTCAAATTTAAAAGTAATTTATTAACTTTGTGCTTTACACTCAATTTTTAGAGCCATCTGTGGCCTGGATCTTCTCCATGAAATTTGTCATTTTATCAGTCACACAGGCCAGAGATGTCTCTTTCTGACATGTCTTTTGGGAAGGTTGTGACAGAGCAACAACAGGAACTTTCTATAAGTTCAAAATCTACCTAATGAAGTTTCTGGCACAAAATTCCTATTCAGCACCATGTCTAACAATTTTCTGGGGTCAATGGGTAGGTCTAATACACCAATATTGCTACCCCAGTTCTTTGCTGATCTCTGATGCTGTGGTTGGCACATCTACTGAAGCTCACTCACCAAGATTTCTAAGACAATAGCATTAGGGTATCCTGCCCACTGGAGTTTGATGGCATAATATGCCATCATGCCTTATTGTCATTCTATAAATGGAGGACATGTATCAGCATGTCCTGGAACATCCATCACATACCTGCCTGATGCAACTGCCCATTCACACTTTCCCATCCACATACTCCCAGTATAGTAGCATCATACACATCTGATCTACAACAATTCTTTTGTTTATATTTAAGGATTCAGGAGAGTGATGGATTTGTGCAAGTTTATGAATGCACAAAGATTTATTTTTTTTCTAGACTTCCTATAGACTTTAAAAGTTAAAATAATAATGCTGCAATTTTGTGGATAAAGCAGAATGGTCATACAGAAAGATGAGGTGAAAACCTGATCTGAATAGTCCATAGAGAGCTTTAGCATTGTCTTTGACAGAGCCAGGATTTCATCCTGGACTCTTTCCTGCTCTGCTTCACATGCACTGAGTGGTAATGAGAGATTGTATCAGCTCATTTCTCTGTGGTTTGCTCTCATGAGCTGTAAGAGAATAACATTTGACCAAACACCTCACCCAGGCAGTTGTAAGGATTCATTTGATTAATACCTGTGATGTGCTTTGAGATTCCTGGACAAAAGGCACCAGAGGGATAAAGAGCAGTTATCCTGCCAGCACAGGAAAACCAGCAATGCACACTTAGCTGATGCATCAAAGATAAGAGGAACAGAGCAATAAAAGGAAGAGCAGAAATAGAAATTTAAAAATTATGAAGAAGACATAATAAAAAGGCTCTTCTTCATTGTTAAATTCTGGAATAAATGATGCATTTGTATACCCCACAGGTTATTATTCACTACTTCAGCAACCACAAGCAGAGGTACTCTCCATTTTAGAAGCTGTGGCTGGTGGAAGTGAAGATGTGTTTTAAGCCCAAAAATTTTTACTTGTTAAGCATCCTCTTAACATAAGCTACAGTTTAGTATTCAGGTGGGGTGATCTGAATACATCATCCTGAGAGTGTTCACTTCAGAGTCATTCCCACCACCTTCTTCAATTCTAATGGTTCTCATCCTTGGGCTTAGCATTTGAATGTGCTCAGGACCTTGGAAACCCCTTCAGTTAAGTGCTTGCACATCTGCTGGGCTAAAGACATCTGGCTTTCACATGAACACCAGCTCCTGGTGAAATATTCTTCAGACTCCACAGATCACACAGACATTACATTGCATTGTGCCTCAGACTATAGAGACACCTTTTACTGGCTCCCAGTGCAAAGGATTCCAGTATTTTTTACTTTTTTTTACTTTTTTTTTTTTCATATTTTAACGTGGTCAAACAGATCTCAAACCCTTCAGCTAATGGTCCCTTATTTCAGGGGCACAGCCTTCAGATTGCACATCTTATAGTCTACACTATTGAGCAAAAAATCTCTAAGGGTTTGGTTTGTTTTTTCTTTTGCTTGCTTTTTAAAAAAGAAAGCAGAGGAGCTCCACAAGTATCAGAGAACTGAAGATGAAAGCACAGTTCCCTACTGCATTTTGCCAGACAATCCACATTTCTCTCCCCTGCATTCCTTTGGAGCCAGGGCATCTAATGGACAAGTGCCTCATTCAGTACCTGACTTCTGACACGTAGCAGCTGGGTTCCAGCAGAGAACACCCTAAAGACACATCTCATCTCAGTGAGTTCCTGTACCCATGTGCAGGAATGTTAACACAATCAAAGCTATGTCAATTTCTCAGGATCATTTCTTAAACAATTCCATAACTCACACAGAGTTAATTCTGTATTTATACAAGTTCCTCTCTCAGCAGGGAGCTGCATCCTTCCTAGGCATCAACATTTGCTGCAGGCTTGACCCACTACCTTAGAAGTCATGCTTACTCATGACACTATTTCCAGTCTGATCTGGGATGGGTATTTTTGAGTGGGTTTTGAAAACCTCCAAGGATGGAGTCTGCACAGACTCACTGAGCAACCATATCCACTACTTTACTGTCCTCGTGGTCAGAAAGTTTAACTTCATAACCAGATTGCACCTTTCTTCTTTTAACATATGCTTATTGCCTCTTGTTCTCCTATCACACACTGCTGCAAAAAAACACCAAACCTGGCTCCATTTTCTTAGGAACCTGGATCCAACTTTTCAAATAATCTCCTGTGCAGCACTAGGGAACTGCAGTCAGCTCCCACTCAAAGCCACATCTCCAGGCTGAACAAGCCCTCTTCCCTAAGCTGCACCTCAGAGGACAAGTGGACCAACTTCCAGGGAAGTTGACTGTCACAGTGGCTCTCCACTGGATTTGCTCCCATTTATCAATACTTTTCCTGTACTGGGGCCCCAAAACCAAATGCAGTACTCCCAGTGTGGTTTAAATGTAAGCAGAGAGGCCAGGAGTTAGTGCCAGTTCCTAATAGCTTCCCAAGATCCAGCTGAACCAGCAGGATCTACAGGGTTGAAGGCTAAAATTCAGGGTTTTGCAAGCAAGGACTTCTTACCTCTTTGTCTTCTACTCCCATTCTCCAGCAAGTGCAGCATTAGATCTGTTTGCTGTATTCATCCAGCGGGCTTGTAGGAGATGAACAAGAAGAGCAGGCTGCCTCCTTGTCCATCTCCTACAGGGAGTGGGTGCTGAGGCAGACCACCTCATTCAGTGTCAGGCTATCATCCCAGTCCCAAGGAGAGAAGTGCCACGCAGTGCTTGGAGCATACTGTTGTCAATAGAAAAGGTCATTGTCAAGAACTTGATGGTTGGGCTGCAAAATATATTTCTCCATCACAAAGATTGGCCACAGCTAAGCTTTCCCAATTGCACACTTCAGATCAACAATTCAAAGCAAGAAGAACAAAAGCTTGACATGGTAGCAAACCAAACCTCTTTATCTGAGTAGCTTGTGAATTCTCACTCAGATCTAATAATTGAAATCTGTAACTGAGATAAGAATCCAAACAAGGTCTTACAGAAGCCTTCGGTCTTAGGTCTGTTTCATACATAAATGCATAAAATTTGCAGCACTTTTCCAGCTCACTGCCTTCAAAACAACTCCAGCAGCTGAGAAACACTTTCAGCCCTTAGATTTTCTCAATCAAATGATATATACAGTAATCTCAAATTTAAATTATCATGCTAGACCTTAGGGGAAGACATAGCTGCTATCTGTTTCTTCACCCTACCTCCTCCTAAGAGTAGCTAAAGGATTGAAATCAAGATGTGACTCCTTCCCAATGACCTACTGCTCACTGTGTTATTTTGCACACAATCTAGGTGCCATTTTCCTCTGCACATCACAGTGGACTTGAACTCATCCAATTGTTGAGGCACTTGAGGGATATGCAGCTTATCAAGACTGAGTGGAAACAAATCTGACAGTTTTGTGGTTTCTGGCACAGGTGACAGGAGGAGTCTGGACTTTCAGCCGCATTTGTTGCGATATCTTTGTCACCATGGATGTAATGATGTGCACAGCCAGCATTTTAAACCTCTGTGCTATCAGCATTGACAGGTGAGAGCCAACAGCATCCAGGGGGATAGTCTGGAGATAGCAGTCAGCCCAGCATGGCAGGGACAAGGAAGTGGGTTTTGCATGGGCACCATCATTGTCTTCAGGAACCAAAACCTCTCTGCAAGTCAATCACTGCCACTGCTGCTATTAATATGTCTCTGCCCAGAAGATGTCTGCATTTAATGCAGAGAGGCACAAACGATAAAACATCACCAGGAGGCATTCAGCCACATCCTCATGCTTTCTGAAGGCAGGAACCAGAACTGGTCATCTAATTCCTATTGAGTCTCAGAGACCTCACTCACAAAGTTTTAATTTTAAAATCCTGCTATATATGTAGGAAGAGCTGATGATTATTGCTGTGTAGTCTTTAGCCTTGCCCTGTTTTTCTGCATCTTAAAACTGAGCCTATTTTAAGCAACACTGAGAGCTGAGAGCCAAGACCTTAGTGCAAATGGTGCTGTTAAGACCAAGGAATGGGGGAAGAAAAAAAGCCCTGCATGACATACCTTTGTAATACGTATGTGCTTCAAGGGTAGTCATATGAAGCAGCTCTCAGTGCTGGGTTGGCCTGGTGTTCCTCTATGGGATTCTTTATCTCAGTTTCATTTTGGCTTTGGCTACAGGGAGCAGCCCCCAGGCTGTCCTAAAGATGAGACTCCTGTGCCTTCCAAATCCTGACCTTGCTGAGCTGCATCCCCTGGGGCATGCCAGCAGCTGAAGGACCTGTACACCCACCAGTGGGCAATCCTCTGTCTGTCAGTGAGGCTGACACCAGAGCAAACAGCTGAGGCACAGAGTGTAGCAGGCTTTGGTTGCTCCAGAGACTGCTCTTTCTCAGTAGTTCCCATATAACCTTAGGGTCTTGAGGGACAGGGGTTTCCTGGCATTTCTAGATTCATCTGGTATCTCAAATCTTGTAGTTTTACAATGCCAATGGTTCTGCAGAGTATTTCTCTGCTGTGCTGCCAACTAACTTTGATTTCCCCTTTTCCTCCCCCTCAACATCCTGCTTACCAATTCTATAAATTGCTGATCCCATCATCTGATCTTCTCTCCTTTCCTCTTCTACTTCTTCACCACATTGATCTTCATGTTCCATGTGTGGCTTTCTTTCCTCCTTTTAAAACCTGATCCTTTTCCTCCCTCCATTCTTTCCTCTCCTCTTCCTGGAGCTGGTTTGGTTTGCAGATACACTGCAGTGGTGAAACCAGTTCACTACCAGAACAGCACTGGGCAGAGCTCCTGCAGGAGAGTCTCTCTGATGATTGTGATAGTCTGGATGCTGGCGTTCACAGTGTCGTGCCCTCTCCTCTTTGGCTTCAATACCACAGGTAGGTGATGCCCCAAACAACAGCACTGTGGGGGGGCGGTTGGAAATGGAGCTGCACTGTGTATGGCAAGGTCATTTTGCATGGGTCCCACAGACTTTCCAAGTTACAGGGAATTTTAGGAAACTGGAAAGTGCACCATGAAGGGTGCAAAAAACATTCAGTGCTGGAGAACAGATGTGCTCTTGTCTATAAAGTTGCTGTTTGCTCAGGAAGACTCTGAGTATTGCTCTGAGGACAGCCCTGTCTGCCTTACTGCCAAATCAATGCCTATCAAAGTGTCAAGGTCTACAGATCCCCCAAACAATCACTCCGTGCACACAGAGCAAATCTCCAGACATTGTAGCCCATCTGACACACACACATCAGACACTGCCTCTTTCCAATATCAACAAATCCAGACACAGTTTCAAATCTGATACAGGACACATTTCTAAACAGCAGTGATTGCATATTGGCACTGTTTGTGAGAAATTTCCTTCCCATCCAACTGTCTGTCTGCTTCCTCACCTAATCCCTTGAGGAGAGTAAACAATTTAGTCTTCTCCTTGGAAGCAGGTTGTTTTTTGTCCTTACCCTTACCTAGGACAAAGGGGCAGGAGAGACTACCATTCCTGTGACCTTCAGTCAGAAGTCCTCTGCTCGCCACCCATCCTTTATGCAGTGCTTGAGGTGAGAATGGGAAATGCTGCTGTCCCCCACTGCCTGGTGCAGACAGATGGGGTGAAGGCATGTCTCTGAATCTAGACAGCTCAGAGGCTGTCAGAGGAATAGAATAAAGGAAAAAAGGAGAAAGGAGTCCCTGAGAAAGGATGGGATCAGACATGAGAGAAGAAGTCAGAGCTGTTGGCCAGAAAAGCAAGCAGATGCATGCTGGGTCATGTTAGATGGCCCTAGGTAGAGTCCCTTTTAAACATCAGTTAGGTGAGTGGGTAGGCCACAGTATCATTTTCAACAGAGCCAGGAGACACTTGCACTCCTCAGACTGCTTTTGTCCTTCAAACACCTTTCAAAACACACCAGAGCCTCTGGACTAAACTGAAGCAGTTCAGCTGCTCCTCTCTCTCTCTTCTCCTCCGCAGCAGATCCCAGTGTCTGTTCCATATCCAACCCTAGTTTCATCATCTACTCCTCCTTGGTGTCCTTCTACCTCCCCTTCATGGTGATCCTGCTGCTGTATGTCCGGATTTACCTCGTGCTAAGGCAAAGACAAAAGAAGCGAACCCTGACCCGGCAGGGCAGCCACAGCGCCGGCACCAAACCGTGTCACGCACACAAAGTAAGATCCACACCAACACAGTAGGAGCTGTCAAAAAGGACAGGGCATGCATCATCTCTTCTCCTCAAAGGGTCAAAACACAGAATAGAAAGCATAAAGTAGGGACATGGCATGTTTTCATCTCATCCCTCACTCATACAGCATGATGTTTGTAACACAGATGCTCCAGTTATGCTCCAGTTAAATTCTTTTCAGCCCTCTAGAAAGACGTTCCTCCCTGTGTATCTCTGCCCTCTAGAGCCAGGTAACTAGAAAAAAGCATCACCTGCTTCAATATTCATCTCATCCACACAGAAATCTGGCTATTTTCTTAATTTCTTCATGTATTGAATTGAATGTGTTCATTTATTGATTTTTGCTCTATTGAAGCTTTGATCTCAGGGCTTCACATGTTTTAACTTAAGATTATTAAAACCCAACCAACCAAAACCAGCAAACTCTTCATCTGACAGACTTAAGAGGTCAAAATGCTCATGGTGCATGGAGCATTTGTTCCACTGACCTTTCTAGATGAAATATCTGCAACCATGGGAACCAGCACAGTGATTTGAAAGAGATTGCCTGGCCATGCATATCACCCATATCTGTAGTGAAACTACATTAAATAAGGGTGTGGAGGAGAGCAGAACCAACAGAAAAATAAAAGTGAAAGTTTAGCAGAGCAGGTGTTTCAGCTTTTCTTATTCTCATGCTTCTCCTTGGTGGGATGGTGGCAGGGAGTTGTCCACCCCCCTGATAAACCAAGGTCAGTCCAGAGGATATGGTGCAAGTCTAAGAAGCAAATGGGGCTAAAGATGACTAATACAATTTTCCTTGTCAACCTTTCACTCAATGAATGGTTTGGATAGTTCCCATTTCCTCTGTGGCATCCTCTTTTGCAGGAACACCAGGAGAAAAAAACTTTGCCAGACAGATCCCAAGGCACCTTTCCCTCCTGTCTCTCACTGAAATGCTCAGGACCAGAGATGTCTACCAAAAGGAAGCTGCTGACTGTCTTCAGCCTGCAGCGGTACCGCAGCTTCTGCCACGAGGCATCGCTCACCAACACACCAGGGGCTCCACAACACAGTGGGCTGGAAGAGAGGAGAAAGAGCACAAAGCCTGGGCTGGAGGTACAGAGGCTCAGTGATGGCAAAACCATCAGCTCTTTGAAGCTAGCACACCAGCAGCCCCGACTGATCCAGCTTCGGGAGAGGAAGGCTACCCAGATGCTAGCTATTGTCCTGGGTGAGTGAGATCCACTGTGTCTGATGGGGTGCAGAGAGGATGATGGTAGCAAGGAAACTTCTAATACTGTATAGGGATTTAAAAAGTGCAAGCAAGGCCCAGACCTCAGCTGTCACTGCACCACAAACTCAGAAGGGACAGCAATGGGACATTTAGGCATCTAGAGTAAGGGTCTAAATTGTGGAGAGCCAAGTATGTTAGTGATTTGCTACGTTGTGCTAACTTTCTGTATAAAATCAGTGGCCAACAAGCCCTGCTAGAAGGGGCAACAGCCAACACCTTTGCTTTCCCTTTTGCTTTATTATTATGATTATTATATAGCTGGAACAATCCTAAGTTTCCATACATGTGGCAGCTCTGACAAAGGAAACCTAAACAAGGAGCAGCAGAGGAACTAGCTCATAGAGCTGGATAGAGAAGCCAAGAGACTGGTGCCCCTGCCATGGTCACCAGATGCACTGGCTCCCCTCATTAACTCAGTAGTAGCAGGGAAATAAGGCAGCCCTCATCATAACTGATTAAAGCAGCTGGGGCAGCACAACTTCCAAGTTGTGGCCACTTGCTTTTGTTTGTCACCAGTCCCTTTCTGAAGCCCCATCCATCCAGTTACAAAATTGGATCCAAGGAGCCTGAGCCCTTGCCAAGTCCCTCTGTATGGGGAATAAATGTCACCTTCTGCGTTTACCTAAAGCAGAGATATACATGGAAATAGTGAGAGGCTGGGGAGAAAGGGCACAAGTGCAGGCTCCTGTCCACGTAGCTGCCTCTGTGAAGTCATGGTTTGTTTTTTCCCTCTGTCTAAACCCAGGAGCATTCATAGTCTGCTGGCTGCCCTTCTTCTTGATTCACATCCTCAATGCCCACTGTCCATCCTGCCATGTGCCCCCAGGGCTCTACAGTGCCAGCACCTGGCTTGGCTATGTGAACAGTGCCCTCAACCCCATCATCTACACAACCTTCAACACTGACTTCCGTAAAGCCTTCCTCAAGATCCTCTGCTGCTGACCATGGAGACAGCTCTGGGCTGCATGGGCTGTGGTTTACAATAGACTCCTGGGCTGAGGACAAGGTGTGGGGCCCTTCCCTCCCTCTGCTCTCCCCTCAGCCGTGAGTGGTGGGTTGGGTTGATGTGGTCCTTGCCGACATCCAGCCACTCTGTGCCAGCGTGAAGAGCAGGAATGTGCCCCACCTACACAACTGGCTTCCCACACCAAGCCTCAATGCTCCTGCTTAAGTACAAGCACTTCACACTTCTGGGAAGGAAGGGGAAGAAGACACAGAACCAAATCAGTGAGTCCCTCAGCACTGGGCGAAGCAGCAAATAGAGGCAGACCTGGGTGTGCAGTGGAAGATCAGCCACGGCAGTGCGCCACTCCTGGGAGCTGCCAGGCTTGCAGAGTACACAGGACCCAAGCAGACAGCACCTCTCATCTCCACTGACTACATGCTGGGAATGCCTTCCCACTGATGGAGCATCAGCCTGCAGAAGGCACCCAGCTCACATACAGCAGTCCTAATAAGAGGTGACAACATGACTTCTTTGTAAAGGATCCTGATCCCTTCAGTGAGGAGCCAAGAACGAACATGAAAAGGAAACTGAGAAACAGACGGAGAAATGACATCACCTCCATTAAAAGGTTTGCCCTTAACACTGGGTCAGCCTCAGTGTTTGAGAAAATGCAACCTTCCCCTGTGCTTCCAGCTTGTATTTTATTGCTCCTTGCAAGGTAGAGAGGTGGCTACCCTCCCTCTGTAGGCCAGATCTCATGAGAAGTGCAACACTATTACTATGTCCCTTCTCTTCCTAGCAATAGATTGGCTACTACTTAACTACCACACACTTGGTAATCTACTGGGACCACTAAAGGATGAAGAAGGCCTAGGATAGCTCCAGTCATGCGTGAAATAGATTAAGACCTTTTTTGTTTTGTTTTGTTTTCAGCTGGGACAGGTTGCATGGACCCTGACTCCTTTGTGGTTTCTTTGGAACCAATCTCCATTTGTGCTCCTTCCCTCATCAGAAGCACTGCTGGATTAAGGGTTTGACCCATCTGACTGTTGCAATAACCCCTGTTACAGCCCACACCTTGGGAGGATGTGTTTCAGTAACATCCCTCCCCATAAGAAAGGATGTGAGCCTCAGGATCTGACCCAGGACTCTCACGGACTCCCCTCAGTGATACACCTGTCAGCACACAGGGTTATCCACACATCCCAGCTTCCAGGAGTTGGGCCAATACAGCCCTGCCACAGTCTCCTTTCCTCACTGTATTTTAAAAAGCCATCTCCAGTAGTTCCTGGAAAACACCAGACAAGCCCTGCTATAGCACATAAGCTGGCACCCAAAACTCTTCTTGTATAGACAAACCTGACCTGGGACAGCCTCAACACATTTATTTCCCCACCTTGCTGTACCAGATCAGAGGCTCCAGCTCTCACTCCAAGCCTGGGCTTTGCTGTGCTGTTAGCTGTGCTTGTTTCACAGCTTTGGGTGTAACTGTGTGTGCTGTCTCTGCCTGTGCCCATGCCACAGCTCCTCCGACCAGGAGAGGCTTCCTCTCTTTTCTAATATAAAGCCAAAACCATTGTCTTCCACCTCTGAAGCATGTAGCAGAGTCCTAGCTTCTTTTATTTGTCTGGGTTTTGGGAGGAGGTGCTTGTGGACAGCAGGTGTTGTTTGCCCAGGGATGTGTCCTCCATACTGCATTGTAACTGCATTCAATAAAACATGGATAGCATTAGAGGTTTTGGTACCTTTGTGGTGAAAGTAGTACTTCCATAAGTCTTTTCTTACCAGTAGCCCTCAACACTTTCCCCCTACCAAATAATCTTCCACCTGGACACCCAGAAGAGGTTTCTATTATTACTTGCATTTTACTTGCAACTGGAAAGAAATCAATGGCTTCTGCAAGCCCTTCCAGATTATGCATTCTGAAAAGATGGTCAGTTAGTTTCCCAGCTATGAGAGGCAGGCATGCAGCAGAGTAACTCCATCTGCTCAAAGGTGCTGGACAGCACAAGAGACACTCAGCACACAAGATATTGGAGTACAATCAAGTGAATTGACTTGTGGACAGATTGCAGCTCAAGCAATTCTCATTAAGATGCTTCATAACACAGATCACCAGAGACCAGTTTCAATTGCTTTATATAGTTGCCAAAAAGGTGGAAACAAGGAAAAAGAGCCTTTAAAGGGTGACTAGGTCCCTTTCAGGGTGTCATGTTCAGTCTGGTCTTACTTGAATTTGTCCTTCAAGCAGGTAATTCAGGGTAGAGGTGAGAAACAGAAAGTGCAGCAGAAGACCAAGCAGCACTTTGGTACCCATGCAACTATGTGGGAAGGGAAAGTTCTATATCTAAAAATACAGTCCTTTATTTAATAATTAGGATTTGAACTCTCAGATCACAGAACTGACATCAACCTCTTGAACCATAATCTGCAACAAACAAATAAAAAAGCACCACAATACCTACCCACCTCAACTCCAAAAGAAAACTATCTCCCTCTCTCCCCTCTCCCTCACATACTGCTTGAGCTCCATGCCCAGTTTTACAGTGGCAATATGAACACTGGTGGCCTCACAGGAAAGGCCAAGGAACAGAAACAATCAAAGGTGCAACCAGTTGATGCCTCCCCATCCTCCCTGGTAAGCCAGAAGGGCAGCAGAGGAGCACTCTAGAAACTGTGCTTATCAAACCCCCACTCAATGTTTGCAGTAGAATAATCCACACTCCCTTATTTTATAGCTGAAATGTCTCCTAACCTTCATTTTCTACCTCATCTTTTCTGTTTTTTTCCCTTGCCTCCATGACTGGCTGGAAGAGGAGAGGCAAGCTGTAACTGTGCTCTGCTGAATAACCACAGGCATTGTGCAGGGTTTCATTTACATGCCAATATTTGCATTAGAAGAGCCTTTGGAGAATGCAGAATGCTCCTCTCCTGCAAAGAAAAAAAGGGAGCTCAGAGACCACTGCAGGATGTAAATAATACTCAGTGTCAGGAGACACACTCTAGCAGCACAGCTGGGCAGATGTGCAGGCACAGCTGGGCAGATGTGCAGGCACAGCTGGGCAGATGTGCAGGCACAGCTGGGCAGATGTGCAGGCACAGCAAGGGGTCCTGCAGCTTGTCCTCACCTTCACTCAGCTGCACCAGGCAGCAAGAATGGAATACCCAAGAGCGCTTATGCTGGTTGCCATTTGTAAAAGTGAGCTGGCAGACAGAATAGCCAGGAAGCATCTTTTGTCTAGCTAGGGAGAGTTAAGACCCTTTGGAGATGAAGAAGAGCTGGCAAAACTCACTGGAAACAGCAGCCCCTCCCTGCAAGGTACAAGGCAGCCATCCAAGTACTGCCTGTCTAGACACAATTACAGCACGCCTGAGAAATGGACTGAAAACCACCATTTCTCCCGATTCCACCACTTCTTCAGCAGATGTTTCCCAGCTCACAGAGCTGTGGGCTGTGACTGAGCTGCAGGAACCCAGATGAATGAGCCACTGGGCCTGTGAACCTCCAAGACTTGCTCGTGTCAGCAGGCACACGCAGCTCCCTCACAGCACCCCACACTAACCTGCACAAAACCACAGACACCCTCATCTCCTCTAAGTGTACCCAGGGCTCTCCATGGGTATGTCCGTGGTATGTCTGCTACACTGTAGTGCATCAAGTGTGCTGCTCTCAGCTAATATGGCTGCTCTTTGGGGGGCACAATGCACCCAGGGACGTGCATGCACCTCCCAATGTCCTCCCTAGAGGGACATGGTAACTCTGATGATGGCTACACCTCTGAGGTGAGCACAAAACATGTAAATAAAATGGATTATGAATATGTAGTTCAGAACAAGAGGTTTTTCAGATTAAGTGGTAAGAACCTGACTCTGGGTTGGAAAGGACATCCCACCAGGCAGCAAACCACTCTCCATGGTGCCTCTCAATCTGCAACCTCTGCTCAGGCTGCTTGCCAATCTAGATCCAGCTTCTCAAAAGGGGTTTCACTTTATTCTCTTTTTGTTTGAAAAAGTTCTATCATGCCTACAGAACGTGCTTAAAGAGTTATGTTAACGTGCCTGAGCATCTTTTACAGTCTGAAGAAGTGCTGCTTATATCAGAAAAGAGATGAGGTCCCATATGAATCATATAGATTGCTCCAGAGTACAACAAATAAGACCATTAAACTGGCCTGCATCATCATCTATTTTTTGCAGGCAGGTGTCATTAACACTCCCAGGTCTATTACAGCATTATTCTGAAGCAAATTATTTGGACCCTCTACTCTGTCAAAGGATCCTGCTCCTAGATGAGCTGCTGTCCTTCATCAGGCTGCTAGGTCAAGTTTCCAGGACACATCTTGTGCATGACACTCAGTCTCTCAACCTGTCACAGTGTAATAATACTTTTTTTTTTTAATTGCTGCTTTATAACATAAAATTAATAAATCTAGGATTCCAAAGCAATGGACATATTAAAAAAAAGTGGAGTGAGAGGAAGATGACATAATAAAGTCATACTTTAAACCAAGGAGCCACAAAGCCATAAGAATCTTTTCTAAATGCCTTTTTTTTTGTGATACATCTCTTCCACAGCTCTATCTCACACTGACATTTGTGTAGCCTGCTACTGACCAATTATAGGGCAGCTGGAAGGAATGGTACATTCATTATTATCCACATGCTAGCTTGGGAATGAAACCTTAGTCCAGCCAGGTGAAAATGTAAAGTCAAAAAAACCCTCTCTAGCAGGACATGGATTAAACAATTTTTCCTCTTTCTGGTTCTAATGTCAAAGACTGGGATGCCTGAGGCAGGGGTTTTCCAGAGCCAGACTGAGTTGGAGGGCCTCCTCCTGACCCAGGGAACGCTCTGCACTGCAGTCAGCCTGACACAGAGGTAGCCAGACAGGCCCTCATGCCACTGAGCACAGCAGCACCTCCACTCCCTTACTTTCATGGGTATAGATGCTGGCAACGGCCACATGCAAAGGTGTGTTAGGCTAAGGTCTGATCTCTCGTGAAGGAGCAACTACATCACCAGGATTTTCTAGAAAAATTATTCTCTGTAATATCTGTTGGGTATGGAATCAGAGTCCCAAACAGCTGCTGAGCCTCTAGGCAGCTGCATCCATTTTAAGTATATGTCCTGCTGCTTCTTCAATCACAACTTCAGTAATTCTGTCCTTCCACGTGGAAAAGCAGCAGTGAGCAACTGAAAACAAAGCTGTTCATACTGGTCTTGTGAGTTGCTCAAGCTCTTCCATATCCCAACAATGCACCAAGTCAATTAACCAAAGGAGACATTTGAGTAAGATCTTCCTCCCTTGCCAGGAAGGGAGATCTTCTTCAAATAGATGAATTCCCTCCAGGAAGGAAGGCATTTTACTACTAATAGGTCTAGGTGACCTCGCTGACCTTGAGTCTCACAGAGTCCCACTGGATAAGGACGTAGTCTGCAACCTCTTCCATCTTCTCTACATTCACTGGCCTGGCTTAGCATTTGCTGGGCCTTGCAGTGTCTGCCTGAAGACAAGCTCCTTCAGCTGATCCAGTTTATTGTATTTTAAGGCATCCTGTATGGCACTGAAGAAACCGAAGTAGTGCTGGAAGTTGTGCATCATGAGCAGGACACCAGCCAACAGCTCATTGGTCACGAGGAGGTGATGGACGTAGGCACGAGTATGCCTCTGACAACAGTAACACGTGCAGCCTTCCAGCACAGGGGAAAAGTCATCTTGGTATCTAAAGAGGAAGCAATGTTGGAAAACATCAAAGGCAAGAAGACCCATTTGAACAAGAAAGAGAATCCAGTTACTACACAGTCTTTTGCAGGGACCTGAGCCCTGAAGTCCCAAGGGTCTGAATCTAGCTGCTGCAAGATGTGTTGACATCTTAAGACCACCACTACTGGCATCAAGGACTTCCAATATGATGCCAGCACTCACTGCAGAGCCAAAAGGCCATGGGTAACTTGGATAACATGGATAACGCCCTCTGCTGGACCTGCTCCATCAGGTTCATGTCCCTCCTGTACTGAAGGGACAGTACTGCTCCAGAGCTGGACACAGCACTCCAGGTGAGGTCTGACAAGAGCAGAGCAGAGGGGCAGAATCACCTCTCTCCATCTGGCCACACTTCTCGATTGGCTTTCTGGGCTGCAAGCACACACTGGCTGCTCATGTCCAGCTTCTTGTCTATCAGACCCCCAAGTCCTTTTCTGCAGGGCTGCTCTCTATCACCTCTTCCCCCAGCCTGTATTGGTAGTGAGGACTGTTCCAGTCCAGGTGTAGGACCCTGCACTTGTTCTTGTTGAACCTCATGAGGTTCCCCTGGGCCCACCTCTCCAGCTTGTCCAGGTCTCTCTGGAAGATGACCCAAACTAGATGAGGGAGACCAAAACAATCACCAGATAATCTCTGTGAACCTACTGTCTTTCAGCTGGAACATGGTTATGACCACATTATGTCTGCCAGATAAATTATCAGAAAACCCCTGGCTTTAGGTAAGGCAAAACAGTGTGCTTTCAGCCATACACTGCTGCCCAATAACAAGTCAAAATGCCTGCCCCACACTGCCCATTCAACACAAAGAAGTACTGTCTTCAACACCTTTGGGTTTTATGAAGTCTCCCATCCAGCCACTGACCACATGCAATCTAATTCAAAGGACAGAAGCATCATATTTAGTGACACAGCTACAGGTACCCTCCTCACAAACTTCTGTACCTTTTGTCCTTCAGAAATATCTCAAACGGTGTCATTTCTGGGTCAGCTTTGAAGACTTCATCCTGTTCTCCTTCAGCACTATTCTTCTCCAGGTCACAGGCCCCATTGTGTTTTAAAGCTGTTTTAAAACAAAAGACAACAGCCTTTTATGAACAGACAGTAAGAGCAGAGGAAGGCCAGTAACCTGACAGTACATATTTCTGCTACTCTCTTGTCAGATGAAAAATCCTGCCACAAATTTCCACATTTTTCCTATAATAAACAACTGTTTTTATTTGTCATAGGTTAGTTAACACAAATACAATTTTAGATGCTCAAAACAGCAACAGACAAGTGAAAACTAATCTACTAAACCTAATGAAGAGTTAGAGATGAAATAACAGTATAACTTTTTGCTGCTCTACTGAACTGAATTCTTAATAAAACGACCAAAAAAATTCAGTCTGAACATGCTAAACAGAATACAATCAGCTGAAGAAATTGATTTTATTGAGATTTTGTTAGAGTACACAGGCAACTCATCTGTATTCAATCATTCTACTTTCCATGCTGTCATTAGGCTCAGAGATTTAGATACTTTAAGTTTTATTTTGGTTTTTATAAACAACTGCAATCAAAAGAGGCTGGTAGCACTAATGCAGAAGATTTAAAATCCACATCTGCATGTTAAGTCAACCATCTCAAAAGTAAAGAAAAAAAAAATTCCAAAATTTTGTAGGCTTTTTCTTAAGCAGGAGATGCATCTGGAAACACTGATGTTATAGTTTGCACAATTCACATCTACTGAGTGTTAAACAGACACAGAAAGATTGTCCTTACCCAGAATCTTATGATAAAAAAAAAAAATAAAAAAATACAGCAGCAAGCAGAAAGAAACAAGCTGTTCTGTTCTATTTAGCTGGTTTTGAATTATCCAGGCATGAAAACCTGCTAGGTTCTACCCAGGAGGAAAAAACAGAAAATGTTTTTCTGTATTACAAATACTTAATAGGCCAAAACAAAACAGCTGCTTGAAACACATGTGATAGATGCTTTAATGGCTGATACACATACTCCCATCTCACAGGGTAATGAGGTAATGAGTTACAAACATTTCCTTTTTGTTTTGATGTGAACTGATGAATGCAAGGGCAGAGAGAAATGCTGCCCAAAGAAGAAGGATCCTTATCTTCTGTCAGCTACAAAGAAGAAGGGACTTAAAAAATATATTATTAAAGCAAACACATATTCAGTTAATTGTAGAGATTAAGTATCTTAGATCTCCACTTAATAGGTCCAGCTTTCACCACTAATGGGAACAAAAAAAGCTGCCCATAATGCCAACCAAAAACCCCTCTATTTGTTATGTGTTTAATAAATACTTGAGCATATTTTGGCTAATCAGACATTCAGATTCTAGGTTGAGGCTTCAAGTTTGCCTCAACAGATTTCACTCCAAGATACACCACCTTCAAAAGCAACACCTGACAGAGGAATCCCAGTTTTTCCAATGGTTACTGCACTTGTTCCAGGAAGAAAATCCTCCCTCCAAAGCACAAATTATGCTTGCCACAATACTGCCCAATACAGTCAAATACATGACCATCAAGAAGCCTACCTGTTGCTTCTGCATCTGGACAGCAGTCATAACTGAAAACCAAAGCACAGCCTCTCTCTGTCACTTGGAAGGGAAAGCAGCTCTCAAAAATGTCCACTCCCCTTTCAATGCACTCAAGCACCTCATCTGGTTTGCCTATACCATGGATGATTCTGTAAGAGCCACACAAGAAGACAAATTCAGAATTTTCCAGGTAGAAAGCAGATACCTGAAGAAAAAGACATTTTAGCTCATCCTGGCAACTGCTAACCAGAAGGCAAGTCATCACTCAGAAGCCTGTGTGCTTCTACTTCCCCAACTCCAACCTATCCAGTACATAGCAGGATTTTCTTACCTGCCATTTGGAAGATGGTAATAATCTCTCATTTACTGTGGAAAATAATCATTCTGTTCATTACCTTTTAAGTGATTCGGTTTCTTTCACACATAAATACACTTAGATTCAAAATTTGCCTAACATCTATGCCATAAACCAGGTATTTAATCATGTTTGTAACCCCAGGAACAACCAGTTTCCAGACACATGGACTTCTTTGCTTGTTAACTGTTTAGAAGACAGTCTAAAAAGACTTGATGAAAAGCAGAATAGATAGCAGTAAGTGGCTGGTCAAAGATACAAGTCCTTCAGGTGACAGATACATCATACAGCACTTTGAGAACTGCCTGAAAAATACACTAATGAGAAGTATCACTGGAAAGAGTTCCTTGTTTTAATTCTTTCCCCCTCTTTATACTCTACCTGCTCAAATGATTTACCCAAAAATCTGAGCTGTAACATCTCAAGGGACATGGCATTAAAAGCCAGGAAGAGCCCAGCTGGATTTCCAACATTGGTAATAGAGATCCTGCTGTTAGCCAAATTTAGCTGGCAGCTTCCCTGAGGGTGGGTGAAGCAGCAGAGACTAGAGCAGTGCCTGCTCTCTGGCAGGTGCATGGCTAGGCTGACAGCAGTAGAAGTTATGTAGGGCAATGATCTAAACAGATAATTAGGAAAATACACAGGGGCTGATAAATGAAGTCACAAGGTGCCATTTTTAGTCACTTTTCTAAGTACTCCAATTAAACTGATGAGGACAGAATAAGGATGGGAATTTACAGCACGAATGGCTCTCATGGCAGGGAGGGAATGATACTCCATAGTTAAAACAGGAGCTCTGCACATTGATCAGAACACTTCCTAAAATTTATCTTTGCACAGATAAGGACAAGCATTTGTTCTTGCAAAGGTTCTGATGCCATTGAAAAGGAAAATAAATGTTACCATGAGACTCTGGCACCTTTAGGTACATGAAAGGACTCTAAAGAGTACATTCATAAGATCATTTCAGCATCACACAAAAAATAGTTGCTTCTTGGTGAAGCACAGAACATGTTCATCTTCTAGAGAATTTGATACTGTGGTAGAACACAGCTGCAAAACAACTTCTCCAGACAGTGGCAAGGGTGACTCAGTAAAGCAGCGCTGTCTGAAATTCACCTGAGGTACTTACAAGATCCCCCCAGGGCAAACCAGCTTTCCTCCTACAAAGAGGTCAGAAACACTTGTCTTAACCAGACAAGCAAACTATTTGATAAATGAGGCAGATGCACTGGTAGCCACTAAGGTTAGCTGAGCAGATTGGACTCCAGTGCTCCCGGGGGATCTTTTAAGTAGCTCAACCAGACAGGATGGCAACAACACAGCAAGCCTTCTAATTGTCAGGAAAATTCAAACCCCAGGCACTGCTAAGCATGAACAAGCTGCAACACTAGACACATGATTTTACATTTAATTTCCTTTTGAAGACCATTATGTCAGAGCAATGCTCAGCTAGCAGAGGGCAGCACATCAACAGAAAGGCAATGGGGCCTGAGTCACACTCTTCAGGAATCAATGAAAAAGGTACCCATACTACCTCTGCTGCAGCTGCTCTCGTAAGAGCAACCCATGCAAAAGCCAGCAAGCTCAACCCAATGCTAAGAAACTTCTCCATTTCTGAACCACTAGCAAATATTTTCTGGAAGTCTTTAGTTACTATCAGGCATTTGTAAGAGTCAAAACTACTGTCACTCCTGTCCAGTCTCTGGCATGGATCTGATGGGCCTAAGTAACAACTGAGAACACATAACAATCCCCACACTATGCCAGTCCAAGCAGAGAATACAGCTGCTTTGGGCCAGGCTGTGTATCACCTCTGTTAGTTCACAGGCTCAGTGCCTCAAGTACTAGGTCAGAGCTGGCTTCCATAAGATCATGTTAGGCACTGGCTGGTTGTGTCAGCACCTGCTGTCCTCCAGTTCAGATAAGAACTGGAAACACGACAGACTTTCTGAGAAGAGGTCCCTATGTTGATAATAGCACTCTTGTTCAAGCTGAACTTCAGGTAAACCATGGTCTGTGAGGCCAAATGCAAGCTGCACAGACATACTCTTAAATAAATAAAGATGACTTGAACTATAACCTTGAATATTCTCCAAATGTGAGGAATACTCAACCCCACAGCATGAGCACAGCTTGGTGCCAGTTGCAGCTAAAAACTGAAACAAGGGTTGAAGTCTACAGCCTGACAGTGGCAGAATTTAGGCAGCCTGGCACGTAGACAGAGCTGTGCAATACAGTGATTATTTCCTACTGTGATACTGCACAGCAGCCTGTAGCTGCTCTACATAATATGACAGATGGACTGCTTGGGATGTTGCCCACACAACTTACCTCGGTTTATCCTCTGGCAGCTCTGCTGTGACAGAAGCTATCAGTTTCAACTTGGTCTCCTTGGCCATGGCAGATCCCTGGAAGCCATCTAGCAGAAAGCCACCCACAGGTCGCTTGGCAGTCTCCCTGGCTGATCTGAGCCTCTCTTCCAAGACATCTCCACCTTCAATTGCCCCAAACATTACACTTCCATGTAGTTCCTGACCCAGAAGAAAGCTAGAAATGTTAGAGAGTGATCTACTGAAGACATGCAAGACATCTCTCATCTGGCCTGCTACTGAAGCCCTGTACTCTCAGGAACTTGTCAGAGCCACAGTGTTTCATCCCATGTAAAACTATTCCCCACACAACACAGAGAAGTCAAAAGTGTAAGGCAGAAACAGTATTAAGAGAAACAAGATTCTGTTCCTTTCCTTGACACTCATTCACTCAATTTTGGTGTCATTCTTCCCATCTCCACGTAGAAGGTAATGACCTCAGAACTTCTTTATACATGGCTTTGTGGAGCTGACACCTCAGCAGTACATGTGTCAGTGCAGAACACAAAGCAGGTGCCATTATCCTGACTGTCAGACACCAGATCTCACAATGAATAGCCTTTCATGGGGTACCACTATCAGCTCTTGTCACTCAATTTTCATTTGTAGTACAGACTCAGATAGTACGTCTCCTTTTACCAAAAGGGAATAAAGTTTCAAAGCTGCTGGATGAAAGACTAGCACTGGAAAATTCTAGCAGGTCACCCCTGACTTGGAACTGAGGGGACTTCAGAGCAAAAAGATGGGTTTTAATCTGAATTAAGAGATCCTCTTTACCAATGAAGATAACTGAATGAAATGTACTACAATCCAAAAGGGGGAAAAAATGGGAAAAAATAAAATAAATAAAATAGTCCTGTTCAACTACTAGAGATGGGTATCCCAGTGCATGAGGCACTTTATGAAGAGAGTGGCAGAATCAAAACCCACTGTGCTACTGCCTATATCTCACCCAGGAGTGTCACCTAGGCATTCTGTGATATATATATGATGACACAATTTACTACTAAATCATATCCTGGGACTAGCCCAGAATGCAGCACAGATCCAACAGCAGCTGCAGTGTTATTGCATCCTATTCTGGGGACCTTACCGGTGATTTTTCTAGCAGCTGAAGGCATGCATCCAAGAAGGAAAGTGACCTATCCACAGACTTCTTGGCCCTTTTTCTACCAGCTTCCCCAGAAATGGTGTCTCCATCAGAGATACACTGGAACCAGTCTGGCTGGATGGCCCGTTGGATGTCCATGAACTTGGAAGCTGTTATTTCCATGCGCCCAGAATTTCCCCAGAGGGACACAGTCTGTCAAGGAAGAAAAGGGATGGATGTCAGTTGCAAAGGTTAACAGATCTTAAGGGTCAAAGGAGAGAAGGAACTGGTCTGGTGCAACACCAGATACTGGAATGAAAAGTTAACCGTGAGTGTGGCTCAGGTAATGAGATGCACTTGGCACAATGAATGAAATAAATGACTGAATTGGGATTTCTGTGATACTCTGTGGTAAAATCATCACACTCAACACAATTAATTCCCCACATATTTGGAAGTCTTTGAGACAGAGACACAGCTGGCCTATCATCATACACATTAGTGGCAGAACAGGAAAAGAAAAAAAAAAATAAAGAAAATATTTGATTTCCATCAAACTTATGTTGTCATCTCATGACAAGCAGCAAAGTTGCAGTGGGAAATACAGCTCCACTAGTTTTCTGTGTTCAATGCAAAACAAAGACACTATTTCCTCTTCCAAGCAGTGAATTCATACCATTCATGTGAATATGCACATATATTAATATGTGGTTTACATATCCAAATATCTATACATGCAACTATATATATATATAAATAAATACAAATAAATCACACAGACACACTGGAAGAATACAAAAGGTTGTTAGGCATTTTAATCTTCGAATCCACTATCATTTTACGTCCCAAATCCATACACTTAAGAAGGGATTAAAATACCAAGTGTAAAAGAAATACACAGCTTTCAAGCTGAGCCAACACAAAAAACAGCAGCTACTCATTAGGATTTCACACATGGTCTTCTCAGTCTCTTCACCCACTTTCCATTCTGCACGAACATGGGCCCCATTTTCCATCCTTACTCTGCACTACCTTCAAAAGCTTTTAAAGGAAGACAGAAGCACAGAGAGGTTATGTTACCCGACACCTCTGGGCTAGCAGATGTCACCATTCAAGTCACTAAATATTCAGATTCATAGAATGTTCCTGCAAATCATCCACTCCAACCCCCTGCCAGAGCAGGATCCCCCAGGACAGGCCACACAGGAACAGATCCAGGTAGGTTTTGAAAGTCTCCAGAGAAGGAGACTCCACAACCTCTCTGGGCAGCCTGTTCCAGTGCTCCTTCTCCCTAACAGGAAAGAAGTTTTTCCTTGTGTTCCTGTTCATTTTGTGTCTGTTGCTCTCATCATCCTATTCTGCATAATTTGTAATTATCATGTGAGTGCCGCTTGGCACAACATAACACTTTGATGAGTTATTTAGACTTGTGACACTGCTGCTCCAAAATTTTAAAGAGGTATTCAAGGAGGTTAAGTATTGGGTTTGAGCCCTTTAGAAGTTAGTTCTTTTCATCTGCAACTCTATTAGTGCTTCTTTAAATGAGAAACAGCTTTCAGCTATCAGAAATAGCTTATAGCTTGAAGTATTATGGGGACGTTTTGAGGCTTGAGGGTTTAAACACGTTCTCCTAGCCTATGCCAGACAGACAGATTAAGCAGTGCAATTCTCATGCATACTAATTCACAAATTGAATTTGATCAGCTGATGCAAAAAAAAAAATATGAGCAGAAGAGGGTTTTTTTTCATCTCACAAAAAAAATAAAAATGCAAATACAACACATGCCTGTTGTCCATCCCTCTCTCTGGCCTCATCAGCCGATTTAACAAAATTTGAGTAACAAAGAAACAGACAAATCCTCCAATGTAATAATATATTTGTACATTTTCCACATTAAAAAAAAAAAAAAAAGAAAAAAAAGAAAAAAAAGAAAAAAGGCAACTTTGAAGATGGAAGATCCCAGTTTCAAACCTGCACAATAACTGGAATGCAGCAGCTATATGCTGTTCCACAGCAGAATGTTAGCAAGTTAGTACCTGCTACCTCTTAAGTGAAAGCATCAAGGAATAGCTGGTGAAGGCAGGCAGAGGCAAGTCAGAAATGTTTAGGCACAAGGGCACACACAGTGTAATCAAGTCTAGTTACCTTTATTCTGCCCTACAGGGAAAAAAAGATTCTTTAATAAATAGCCCTGCAGCTTAGAGAACCAAGCTTTAACCCATGATTATTTAAATCCAGTCTGTAACAGGCTTTCTGGCACAGAATCCAGAGCTTTCTGTCCCATTGCTTTCAAAAAAAGCTTTTGTGGGTATTTTTGTCAGCACAGATCCAGTGCTGACAGTCTTGCAACAAGGTGACAAAATCCTTCACTAGCTTAATAAAAAAGGCAAATCAAACATGCAACAGTCAGGCTTAGATCACTGCTATCAACTCATAGCTGCACAACAATGAGCTGAGCTTCAGGAAACTCCTTCCCTGCAGGGTCACAACTTAGCCTGCTTCCCACCAGCAAATAATATACACTGATAGCTGAATGGCAGTAATTACCCTCCATCATTCAGTGGCCTTTCACCAAATGTGACTGTACTGAAATAGGTCTTGCAACTGACCACATCTGAGCAGGTGCCAGGAGTGACCCCTCTGCATAAAGCTGTGGCCAGCAGCATGTGGACTGCATGGGGAATGTGCGTGCCCATGGGATGGAACAGGCAAACACTACACACTCTGGGATTGCTGGACCACCTTCCTGCAGAAATGCTCTGTTCTTCCCCTTTGTGGGCCTGTAGCAGGCTGTAAATACACACACAGGAGCTCAGGTTTATTGCTTTTCAGTGTCATCACCATAAGCTTATACAGCACATAAGCTACAACACACATACTCTCTTTTACTACTACATTAACTGCAACAGCCTGAGAGTCCAAAGCTCTCCTTTCTATCTGAACTGCCACTGAACTGTTCAGGAACTGTCCAGGGAATGCACTGCCATTTAAGAAAACATCCAGCTTTGCTTGCTTGGAGGTATGAATATGTAAATAACACTCCTCTTTGTACAAAGATTTATTTTTCTATAAAGCATAAAGAAATCTTGTTATTGTCTAAGCATACCCATGTAGATGGGGGGAGGCCTGGCAGTTTTCTTTTGAGAACTTTAAATGCACCTTTAAAGTCTTTACAGTTACTGTACCTTGTTAGTGTTGTATCCAGATGGACAGGGAGTGGCTGGGTCATGAAGGGAGCAGTACAGCACTGCCTCTGGCATACCTGGGAACAGTGCAACAGACACATTAGTTTCATGAACCAATACAAAGCTAACAAAGAGGTGGCTTGCAAATTTGCAAAAGGGAACACGTATTCTCCTACACATATCCATTCTGATCAAGAAAATATTGTTCATTTGATCTCTCAGCACCAAAGAAAACAGCTTTTTTTTCCCCAGCCTCACTAGCTGCAGGGAAGAGAGCAGATCAGCAGGACAAACCATCAGATAATAAACACCTACACTTTACCTATAAATTTTGCAGCTCCTTCTTTATATTCTTCCAAGACATCATGAAGTTCTGCCCTGCACAAAGATACGGAAATACATTAACCAAATAAACATTTATCAGTGGTTTCATAACTAAGGTTTCTGCTTCCATACTTCAGCAATGTCTGAACTTGGGCTGATTAAGGTACTGAGAGTTGCTATCCAGCTATCAGGCAGCAAAGCAGGGAGAGACAGAACTGAATGCCAGGGATGCAGAGCTCACCAATCACAGCTTACAAACTGAGGCACTCAGAACTCTGTAGAAAAACAAACAAATAAACCCCCACAAAACAAACCAAACAAAAAAACCCAAAACAACAACAATAAAACCCTCTTTCACTTGCACTGACCAGTGGACACTGACTTGCTGGAGAGCATGGAGTCACACTCTGACTTTCCAAGTAGGATCAGGAACGTGCATCATCCAACAATTACACAACTGAGAGGGGGGGAGAGCTTCTAATAAGCTTTATGATGCTGATTTGTTACTTAGCTCACTAGTTTTGAGAGTAGGCTGATTCTAAAGCTGGTTATTCTACTGAGATGATGACTGTGAAGTCGCTAAGCAGAGTTTGGTAAAAGGACGCTCAAAAATTACGCAGCCCTCTCTAGGTGCCTTGCCTTTACCTGCTGTATTTTAAGTCACTGTCCTTCGTTTCGATGGGGAAGCAAAAAAGGGGCAACCGACTTGGGCATTTTGTGTCGCAGGCGGGAACATGAGAAGCCTGCCCGCCCCCGGCAGCGCTGCGGGAGCTTGCTGCGTCCCGCAGACATTCCCCCTCCTCCCCGCCCCGGCCGCAGTACTCACAGAGCGGACAAAGTGAGCTGGGCCACGGCGGGGACGCCCCGGACCTCCTGCAGCGAGTCGTAGGTGAGGTGGGGCGCCGAGCCGGTCCGCGTGTACAGCAGGCAGCCCGGCAGTGCCAGGGCGGCGGCCCCGCTCCTGCCCAGGCCCACCAGCGTCCCTAGCCGCCCGACTCCCGCCCCGCATAGCTTCAGCTTCATAGTCGGCCCCACAACGCCGTCTCCGGTCTGGGCAGGGCCACGAGGCCTCCCCGCGTCCCGTATTTAAGCCAATCGCCTCACGTGCCGTAATCACCGTGCGCCGACGCCAGAGACGCCTCGCTCCGCCCCTCCAGCTTCCCCGTCGAGGGGCGGCGACGTTGCCATAGCGAAGCGGCTCCCTGCGCCGTGTGGCACGCTGAGAAGGGCGGCGGGCCGGCGGGGGTGCCCGGCGCGGCCATGGCATTCCCAGGACACAGGCCGCAGCTGTACCGCTGGCGGCGCCTCACCGCCCCGATGGGAACGGAGGTAACGGGGCTGGCGGGTCGCGC
>JANHGL010015220.1:2914-22421 GCA_024611195.1 Ceyx melanurus | reverse complement strand
AGGACACTGAGGGGCTGGAGCGTGGCCAGAGAAGGGCAATGGAGCTGGGGAAGGGTCTGGAGCAGGAGTGTGGGGAGCAGCAGCTGAGGGACCTGGGCTTGTTGAGCCTGGAGAGGAGGAGGATCAGGGGAGACCTTCTGGCTCTGACAGCTCCTGACAGGAGGCTGGAGCAAGGTGAAAGGCGAGATCTCCTATCCCCAAGTGACAGGACAAGAGGAACCAGCCTCAAGCTGCCCCAGGGAAGGTTCAGCTTGGAGCTAAGGGACAATTCCTTGCCCTTGAGGGCTGTCCAGGGCTGTCCCAGGCTACCCAGGGCAGGGGTGGAGTCCCTGTGATCAAAAAAAAAAGCCATGTAGCTGTGTTGTTGAGAGACATGGGTCAATGGTGCCCTGGCAGTGCTGGGGGAACAGTTGGACTAGATCTCAAAGGTCTCTTCCAACTCCCATGCCAGTGGGAGGGCATTAGAAGGAGCTCATCCAGCTGAGAGCCACGTGCTGCAGCGAGGGCAGCAGGATTCTCAGCCAGGATCCCCAAGGAGCTACTCAGGTTTCTGCAGGTGCCGGGGAGCAGCGTGGTTGCAACATGGGTAAATGTCACTGGCAGTGCAGGTGCTGTGCTGGGGTGAATAACTCTGACACATGTCAGGTTTCTTCTGCGAGGGCAGAAATCTTTGCCATCATGAGAATAAACGGTGTGAAAACAAGAGGATGGGAGCCCTTAGCAAGAGTTTTGTACCAGCATGTTCGTGCCTTGCTTTAGAATTACTGGGGGTGGCAGAAATCCCTGTGGGTTTGGCCTGTGGATTTAATGATGCTTTGCATTTGCCTGCTGCTTGATTAGAAATATTAATTAGGCCCCTGGTGCTGGTGAGGATGGAGGTGGGTTCCACTCTTCCACAAAGCAGGAAGGTGGCAGGTCCCCTTTGGACTCCGCTCAGGTCACCTGGGTGTAGGGGGGGATAGATCAAAAAGCTTTTCCCTCCCACTAATAAAACCTAAAACCTTTTCCAGCCCCCTCCTCGCTAAAACCCACCCTCAGAGCTGCGCAACTTCGGGAATTAGCACTAATTTCTGCCTCGGCTCTGAGTTTCCAGGCTGTTTCCTGAACTCTCTCCTGCTCCCTTTTCCTCCTACCCCTTTGCTCAAAACAATAACCCGTCGAAAACCTCTCCACCCAGCTCCGAATTCCTGCGCGGCCCTGCGGTTGCCTTTGTTTCCCATGGAAGGCTGCCAGGGAACGGGGAGTGAAGGGCAGCACTCGAGCCGTGTGGTTCTGGGGTGGTTTCATGCAACTGTAAATTTGAGGCATTTTGCTTTGATGCTGTTAAAAGAGGCTTTTCCGGGACAGTGGAGAGACATAACTTGGTATTGACCTCAAGGAGGGAGAATAGGGGGGGTCAAGCTGGTTGTTTTTTAGTCCTGTGCATTCTCCCAAGGTGGGTGTTCTGCTCTCTGGCCACGCGAGCATTAACCTTTGCTGGAAATATTTTAGCTCTTCAAAATCTTTCTAAATAGGAAGAAGCTTCAGATAAGTGGTGCTTTCCCCCTTCCTCACACCAGCCCTGTGAGGGAAGTGCTTTATCTTCATTTTTTCCCCTACTGAGGTTTTGTTTGTTTGTTGTTTTGGGTTTTTTTTTCCACCCAGGACAGCAAAAATTCCTGTTTCCCTCACTTTGCCTGATGAGATCTGCCTCATCTTATCTCCCCTCTCCTGAGGGCTTTTTGCCCTTGGCTTTGCAACGTGCTCGACCCCTCTCGCCGAAGCTCACAGGGGCTGCAGGTCAGGGCAGGCTTTTTCAGGTGTATCTGTAGGGTGCAAAGCTGTTGCTTCTCCCCTGGGAGAATCCCTGGGAATGCTGGGACCTTGGCAGCACAGAGAGAGGAGCCGCTTGCGGCAGGAGGCAGAGGAAGAGCGGCGAGGGATTGTAGCGGGCGGTGCAGCGTCCAGCTCTGCAGCCTCTCGCCAAGCCCCTGCTGCACTTGGCACGGCTGCCAGCGCCCGGCTCGAGCTCGTTAGCAAGCGAAGGATTCTCTCAAGGCAGCAACCAACCCTCCAGTAAATGATTTTCTTGTGTTACGCAGGACAGTTGTGTTTAATCATCTACAACCATCAATGCCGGAGAGAGCGACGTCCGTGCACTGGGCGTTCGGCAAGGCCTCGTGTACTCGGGGTATTTTGAGGGATGCTCGTTATCCCCAGATAACCAGTCACAGGGATAATTAACATAATTGCCTTTATTTTTGTTTTTAATCCTTTGAACTACTGTTTTTTTCCCCTTCTTCCCCAACAGCTTTTCTGCAGGAGCTGGTAGAGCGCGATAACTGCAAGTTTGAGGAGTGGTGCAACGAAATGGCCGAGATGCGCAAACAGAGCGTGGCCAGGGGCAAGATCAAGCACGAAGAGGTGAAGGAGCTCTACAAAAGGTTACCTGCTGAAGCTGGTCTGTAAGATATTGTGGTAGTTTTTTGTCTTAGACTGTTAAGTTTAGTCGTGTTTTGTCGCTAACCCACAGCGCCCGAGCTCTTCGCTGCAGCCCTGCAGAAGAGGAGAGGGTCACTGGCTGTTGCATGCTTAGGATTTGTTTTCCCTCACTTTGTTTTCCTGCCTTAACCCTTTATTTCTCCTTTTTTTTTTTTTTTTTTTTTCTCATTCTCCTTGCCTCCAGGGTAGCCAATTCCCTCTTGCTCCTTCCCCATTGGTCTCCTGCTTGTGCATTGTGACTGTTTTCCTCTGCCAGGCTCTCTCATTAGCTGCTCATGGAAGACCTGGTCAGTCTCAAATTGCCAACTCATGGCAAGTTTGGGAGCTGTTGATGGGAATTAATCAGGAGGTGACAGGTCTGAGAATGCCTTGACCTCCAGCAGAATATGATTTGATTCCTCCCCACCAGTTCTTCAAAGCTTTGTCATCCATCCAATGAGCGAACTGGATTCATCCTTTTCATGTGTCTTGTCACCTTAGCATATCTGAGCACAAGGATTTTTATTTCCTGCCTTGCTTTTCTCTCCCATCTCCCTCAAAACAAGTTGAGAGGGCACTTGCTGTTTCTCTACAGCACGGGGAATTTCTCTCCACTGTGCACATCATCTAAAAACTCCAGGAAATTTGTAATTAAAGGCTTGAAAATGTGTTTAATTGTGTAGCCTGTTAGACAAATTGATGTTTAGCTTTTAATATTCATTGCTCAGAATGAGCAGTGAGATTGGAGTAGCCAAACTGCAGACCCCTTGGTTCTGACATTGTCTCTGCCTCTTCAATTGACCAACCCAGGCTAGCAGACAATGGGCACTTATCTCACTGCCAGGAGGGTGTCACAGCTCATCTTGCCAAGTCCCTGCAAGTCTGAGCCGTGTTAAAATGTCACTGTTAAATCAAAGTGGTGGTGGAGGTATGAATCTGCCCTGACTCACCCTTAAAAGGGAGCAGCAAGCACAACTCCACTGTGGTTTCTCTCCCCCTTAGTTGCTTTTGACATTTCTAACATGACAGAGGAATAAGTCTCATAAAGATGTTTTTTTTACAGGTGCAATTAGAATGACAGAATCATTCTGGTTGGAAACGACCTTTAAGATCATGGAGCCCTACCATTGCCCCAGCACTGCCAGGGCACCACTGACCCATGTCTCTCAGCAACACATCTCCCCGTCTTGGAAACCCCTCCAGGGATCACAGGGACTCCCACCACTGCCCTGGGCAGCCTGGGCCAGGCCCAAACATCCCTCAAGGGCAAGAATTGTTCCTCAGCTCCAATCTAAACCTCCCCTGGGGCAACTTGAGGATGTTCCTCTTGTCCTATTGCTTGTTCCTTGGGAGCAGAGCCCAACTCCCCCTGGCTCCAACCTCCTGTCAGGAGCTGTCAGAGCCAGAAGGTCTCCCCAACAAGCCCAGGTCCCTCAGCTGCTCCTCCCCACACTCCTGCTCCAGACCCTTCCCCAGCTCCGTTGCTTTTCTCTGGCCATGCTCCAGCACCTCAGCAAAGCTTGTGCCCCAGTTTGAAGTTGACAGGATCCAAAGCACTGTCCTGAGGACACCCACAGCCTGCTCCTGGGCTCAGCACCTTGCTAGCACAGCCGGAGGCATCGCTCTCCCAGAGCTGCTCCGGGTCTAATCCCACAGGAGCTCTGGAACTCTCTCTCTGCAGCTGTGCAGACATGTTTTTCTGTCAGCTCTGTGTAGCCTGCCCCAGAAAAACGTACTTTCCGGGGGAGGCAGCTTTCATCCCAAACTAGCAAAACCTTTTTGACAGCCTTGCAATCCTCTGGAGGTCACGGCTGCGCATCTCGGGTGGCGTTGCGTAAGATGAAAAAGCCACTGGTTTTCTGCTGCAGACGAGCAGGGGGTTTGAAGCCTGGCTTCTCCCAGTGCCTTCCTGTAGCTTCTTTCTTGTTCCTTTGCAGGAAACATTTTGTGTCCCACTGATAAATGTAGCTAACAGCTACATTTCCCCTCGGTTTCAGAGCTGCCCTCACGTCAGCAGTAAGGGGGTAATATCCTCTCTTCGATCCACAGTCAATACCCCATCTCGGTGTTGTGACTTTGGGGGTTTCCCCCAAAGCTGTTTTACTGCTTGGCCAGACACCGACCCCTCCCACCTTGACCCTTGGCCTTGTGCAAGGTGTTTCTCCTTTAATCTGCTGCTCTGCTTTGCAAAAAAAAAACCAAGCTTGTGCTGAAAAATTTGAGCAAGTTTCCTTTTTCCCTTACATTGTGCAAGTGTTTCTAACTCAGAGCTGTGAGAGCTGCCCAGAAAAACACTGAAATTCTGGGTGGTGAAGGGACAGGCTGAGCCCTGACCTTGTCTCCTTGCTGTTGTTGCCTTTTATGTTTCAATTTACACTGATGAGCTCACTCTGTTAGAGAAAAAGCCTTTAATATATGTTCCTAATGTAAATCTATCTCTCCCTCGATGGCAAAACCTCCTCCTTTCCTCGACTGCTCTCCAGGAAAGGTTTAGCAGCCTGGAAACTCTCCTGTTTGGAGCAACTCCACCGTTTGGTATCGATCGCTTGAATTGGAGATGACCGAGTCTTCCTGGGTCTCTTCCATTCCACAGAGCTCCCGGCTTCTAAATCTGCACTATGGAGATGAGGGTTGGATGGGAGAAGCTCAATCAGATGTTTGAAAACTTGGTGCTGCTTGTTCATTTGTAAAAGTACTGCTGAATATCAAAGTAATTAGAAAACACCATCTGCTGGTGTCGCAGCTGACGTGCACGGGCTTGTTTCTCTTTGTGATTTTGATCCCCCTCCCAGGTTCTCCATACGACTTCATCTCTCTGGAGTGGCTGCAGAAGTGGCTGGATGAATCCACTCCTCCCAAACCTATCGACAACACTGCCTGCCTGTGCTCGCATGGCAAGCTCCACCCAGATAAAATATCCATCATGAAGAGGATATCAGAGTACGTGGCCGATTTCTTCTACAGGAGATACGGAGGAGGGCCCAGGCTGAATGGTAGGTGATGTGTTCAAGCTGGAAAATGCCCTCTCCCACTCACCTTCTCGTGTGTTTAGAGCCTTGTGCTGACCCCAGCCCTATTTTCCACCATCCTTTGTTGTCAGAACTTTATTTCTGGGTTGTTATTTCCAGGTGATTTTATTTTTTTTTTAATATCAGTAATTATTTTAGTGTTCAAAGAACACAGTCGGTCTGACTGCAGGGTGTATTTCATACCCGAGTTCTGCTCTCTCTAGAAAGAGCTGTGCATGAAGGAGTTCCTGAGAAACCAATGGTTCCCTTGAGTTAGAAACCATAACACTGGGAAAATGTTACGAAGCTGATCCCAGAAAATGACACAACTTGCCCTTGCAACCCCCTAGACTCCTGAAAATTATTTTCTGTGCCTGCAGCACCCACAGATCCCATGCGGGCAGAGGTTTGAAGAGCATGTGGATCAGTGTGGGCCAAGAAAATCCTTTGCTCTCCTTCCCCTCTAGCCCATCCCAAGCTGCCTCTTCCGAGCCTGTGTGCTCGTGTTGCACGCACGTCTGTCACGTGTTCTGGTTTTTGGGGTCAGCCCAACCCCTGCAGACTTTGGGCATCTCTTAATCGAGCCCCGGGCTTCGTTTCTTTTACAAAGGAGCTCAATAACTCCCACTGAGACCAAATTAGCTCAGCTCCTGCTAGGAGCTTATAGGGAAGAAACACAACCAGCAGAAACTGCTGTGACGCAGGCAGCCTTTGTGGGGAAGAAAAGAAAAAAAAACAGGCCAACGTCTATTAGTCAACTGGAAGATCACCCGCAGGGCTTCTTCGTTGAGTACGACTGGGAGGGAGGGATGGATGGATGGATGCGCTGCCTCCTCTGACTTGCTTCCCTGGATGCACCCTCAGATGAAAATCTCTGCCTGGCTGTAGCATTTTCCAGTCCTGTTAGTCCAGTGCAGCTTTGCAGGAGGGTGGTGGGGTTTTTTTTCTGACCTTAACTGTCAAAGTACCACAATAGCAGGTTGGTTTATTGTTTGGTTTTGGGTTGTTTTCCCTTGCATATGCTTAAAACCATTCTGCCTTTGACCCCCCGTGGCTGCCTGTTGGTGTGACCTGACTCACAGCTGCAGTTGCACCAGATTCCCTGTGTTTCCCACCAGAGCTGTGAAGCTTGCGGAACAGATCGCACCTCGGCTGAAGCATTTTCTGCTTATTTAAGCTTCAAATGTGGCCTGATCTGGCAGTAACCCCAGGGATCTCCTCATTTACATATGAAACCTCTGCTCGCCAGGCAGGATACCTGTCTGAGACACGCAGACCAGTGAGATCTCAGCCTCCTGTGCAATAAATGGTGTTTTCTTTCTCCCCCACTCCCACCCCATCCTAGTCAAAGCACTTTGCAAGGAGTGTGTGGTGGAAAGGTGTCGAATCCTGCGACTGAAAAACCAGTTAAATGAAGACTACAAAACCGTGACCAACTTGCTGAAGGTGACAGTCAAGGGGTATGTAAGTCCTGAAATATTGTCAGAGATTTTATGGTTGTTTTGTTATTTGGGTTTTTTTCAGAAGTGTTTAAATAATTGGGGTTTTTTTGTTGCTTGCTTTTTTAATCCCACCCCAAAGATTTTACTGTTTGGGCTCCAAAGGAGAATGATAGAGTTATAATTCTCATTGCCAAAGCTGTTCTCTCTCTCTCTCTCTCTTCAGGACTGATGGGTTTTGGGTTGGGAAGGCATCCTTGCGGAGCTGGCGTCAGCTGGCTCTGGAGCAACTAAACGAGCCAGACGAAGATGCAGAGCACAGCAATGGAAAAATGAATGGGAATGCCCAAAACAAAGGTAATTTCTGCTGCTGGGGAGACCCACCTGCTCCCTCCTAACAAAAGGCACGTCAGTGTGGTGCTGGGGCTGGTTGGCTTCCCTGGAGTAGAGAGGAGAAGGATAAGAAATCAAATCAAAAGGTCCTTAAATGAAGCTTTTTCTTTGATGAGCTTCAAAACTGCTGGGTAATCTTCATACCCGGAGAAGATGATGAGGTAATGAGGAGTTTTACAAAGCTGTGTGAAATTACTGTCCCGGTAATGATCTTTTCATCCGCTTTTATCTGAAGGAGAAAGCACAAGGGAAAAAGAAACAGGAAAATTACCTTGGGGAAGGGATGAAGATGTTTATTGCAAAGGTCTTATGTGTGAAACCACAGCTGGTAAAGCTGGGAAAACACAGCCTAGGGATAAAACAAAATCATGACTTGAACCCTCTTCTGTGCCCATGTCATGTGTCCGTGAGGGTTTTTGATTTGACTTCTGCTCTTTAAACCTTTGACAACTGGGTATTTTGTTGAGCATTTAGGTACGGAACTGAGAGCAAGAAGCTTGCTGGAACAAAAGGGAGATAGGGTATTGAGCTTGGGCTGGAAGGTGCTGAGAACTCTGCAGCCCTCCTGATAACTGTGAGTGGCTGGTGGAGGATCTGTAGAGAAATGGTCTCCTCATTCCTCAGTGGTGACCTTGCTTTTGCAACAGGTTGCAACTCCCAGTAGTAACGTGCTTGTTAGGCAGGTCTCTGGGGACTCTTAACACTGTCTTGATGATGCTCCAGTTCAGTGGGCAGTGCTTCTGTCTATGGTTCTTAACCCTAATTTATACATTATCATGGGGCTTCCCAAGCCCCTGGCAGGCTCCCCCCTCATTTGTCGGGCAGCATCTGGTTTCAATCAGTGTCCTCAAGGCAAAGAACAGACTAATATTTTGCCAGGAAGGTTTCTGCTCCCTGCGTTCTTACCTCGACTTGTGTTTAGGTTAAAACTCTGAGATCTTTGGGAGCTGCTGAACCCCTGGGGTGTTTGAGCCGTAACAAATGTGTCCTTTGTAATCTCACAAAGGACCAGCTTGTGCTCCCTGCACTTCAAAGCACTCCTACTAGGCCTGCAGGCTGTAATCCCGCCCGCCCAGAGGCTGAGACATTTGAGAAGAATTAATTTCCTTCCAAAGTCTCCCTTGGGTTAAGGGTTTTGCTGCAATTTGAAAGGCAGCCCGCACTCCTTCCCCCCAAAGAGTTTTCCCTTTCTTTGGGAGGGAAACTGTACAGTCTTCTTGGGGTTTCTTTGTTGTTTTTCTTTGTTTTGTTTTTGTTTTTAATTAGATGAATCAAATGAAGAGAAGAGAGAGGAGGAAGAGGAGTTAAATTTTAATGAAGACATCGTTTGCCCACATGGTAAGGCTCTATGGGGGATGGAGCTGAATATATCTGTTGTTGCCCACTGCTCCAAACATTAACCTTGTAGCCTTTGCTCCATCAAAGCCCAACACAATGGAAAATGTGCTTAATTCTTATTTGTCTGGGGTTTCAAACTCTGGGCTTTTATTTGTGAGCACCAACACATTGCAGTCGTGGAAAGGGAGTGAGCACAGAGGTTGCTGGGGTGCTGTGGGAGATGCTGGGCTGCAGAAGTGAGCAGCTCTTCCTTCTGCCAACCAAGTGATGGAGTGAGAGGGATCTGCATCTCCTGGGAAGTTCTGGAAGTATTAGAAGGAAAAATTGGTGGTCCAGAAGCTGAGAGCATCTATTTTCTTTTCTCTCAGTGTAGTGGAAAACAGGATCACTTACCTGACAGGGTACATGGGTTTATCTTGGAGCTGCTGGGACCACTCAGGATATCGACTATCCAACCTGCTTTGCTTTGGTGTCTGTTTACATAAGGTTTTGACCCGGTGTTAATTGTTTTGCTAAGTTTACGGTTCATTAGCTACATCCTTGGCTACCCTGTTGTTTAATTCTCACTTCTTTAGCCTGTGTGTGGCTCCCAGACAGAACTCACTTCTAGTAAACTCCTGTTTGGAGGCACCAGTTTCCCTGCCAGGGATGCTTGGTCTTGTTCCTAGTAAGACAAATGTGCCGTAAATTAGCCACACACCTCCTGTCATCAAGGATGTGGAATAATTACATGAAAAAGCCTTGTTTTAATGCAGATTAGTGTAGCATTTTGCAGGTTTTCAGAGCCTTTCACACCGTTTTTCCTGGGGATGTGAGGCTGCTGATTTTGAACATAAGCAGGCAATGAAACATGGTGATGAAACATTTCATGTAGCCAGAGGTGATAGAAAAAGGCCTTTGGAAATACTGTGCTGGGAAATCATTAGTTGATCTGTGACTTTGTGTCATACCAGTGAAATAATATTAAAAATGGGGGTGGCTGGCAGGTCAGGTTTCCTCATCTCGAACTAACCTCCGATTCCCAACGGGAAAACAACCTTTCCACCTTGAAAAATTTCCCTCCAGACTGTATCAGCAAATCTGCAGCCTCGGTTTTGCAGCCTTTTATTTTGCCAGGGAGGAAGTTCCTACTGTCATGGTAGGCTCTGGAGAAGCCAGTGCTGTATCTGTGAGGTCTGGCTGCCCTCCAGAAATGCCAGCCGGGCGTTCCCTTAAGAAGTCCCTTTACATCTCCGCTGCAATTTCTCGCTCTCCGGTAGCTGCCCGACCCCAGTGGATAATTTTTTCCAGATACCATGTTAAGGCTCCTTTGATGTCGGTGCCCAGAACGTGTCCCTGGTCGGCGGGAGGGGGAAGCAGGGTCAGCAGCAGTTAAGATCATCTCCTTCCAGATGGCAAAGCACTTGTTCCCTGCACACCCAGATCTGATTTTTTCCACCTCTTTTCTCTCGACAGCGTATTAATCTGTTTTCATTAATCACGCGGTGTCAAGGCACTTATTTGTACAAGCTCTGTGTCTTCTCCCCCCTCCCCACCACCGCCACCACCCTCAGCCTTGCTGGCTCTGGAAAGCAGCCTGGTCCTGCCTCCTCATATGGTAAAGCTGAGCTGCTTGATCGGGTTTGATGAGGAGCAAGTGGCCGAGTGCCGCATTGAAGCGGTCCAGCCCGACCTGTGTTTATCAGAGGAAAAGCAGGAGGGGACTGTTGCTATTTTTTCCCTGGCAGAAATCCAGGCTTGGCTGGAGAGAGGAGAGCCGACGGGTCCGTGGGGCTGAGGAGCTGCTTGTCATATTAAAGAGCTACCGGAGGGTGGGGAAGAAGGAGCCTTTTCTCCCCATCTTTCTGTAGCTCCTCAAGCTGTCAAAAAAAAAACAAACCCCACACCAAAACAAACAGATACTAATTGAGTAGCGTGCCCTTTGCTGGCAAAATCCACACTGAGGCGTCGACGCTCCCGGGCTGCATCCGAATCCAGTGTCACAGCAGTGCCTGTTCCTCCCTGCAACCGCCTGTAGCTCGGCTGTGCTGGACTCCCCAGCCACAGGGAGCTGGGATGTGGTTGTGTTTTCCCCTTGGCTGTTCCCAACCCCGTCAGCGGGCAGGTGGCTGCTGGGATCCCATCGCCTTCTCCGCTTTTCCCCAGGCGCGCTTAGGCAGCCGGAGCGCGCGGCGTCAGCCCCACGCCCGGTGTCAGTGCGCACGGGGGGATGACCTCTGGGGCTGCAGCTGTCGCTGGAATGACGGCCGTTCTTCGGAGGCTGGGATTGAGCTGCCTGAGCCTCGGGATAAATAATCCAGCAGGAGAGCTGGCCAAGGGGATAGTTGTTACCTCGTGATTCAGATCTTCACGATCTGGTGATTCTCTAGAGCACGGAAACTGCCTTTTGCAGGTTTCGAGGTGCTCAGATGGGGCGTGCGGAGCCATCGGAGGTGATTTGGGTTGTTTTGCATGGGTGGGGAAAACCCTTGGCTTCTGATTCACAGGGGTTAGTCTGCAGCTTGGTAAGCAGAGTCATGGGTAGAATGTAGCTGTGGGTAGCCAAGATCAGAAAACAGTAGCCCTGTGCCCTCTTTGTCTTGTCCTTGCTTTTTTGGGCATCTTTTCACTTCTGTTTGATCAGCTGCTTGGGTTCGTGAGTTTGGAATTCAAAAGGACATTAAAGTTTGGTTTTTTTTCCCCTATTTTTTTTTTCTTCCTGTATAAACAAGGAAATGATAAAGTTAAAGGTGACTTTGTGTATTAGCTGCGTTCTTTTGTGCTGACACTGTGCTGGCTAAGAAGTCCCTGAATATTTTCCCCCACATTTATAGCTCTTAATCTCTTGAATCTACTCAGGGCTGCAAAACAGTGCTGAGCAAAGCCCTTCACTCTGCTCTCTCCCTGCAGGTGACCTGTGCATCTCCGAAAACGACCGGAGGGTGGTTTCGAAGGAAGCCTGGGAAAAACTCAAACAGTATTTTCCAAAGGCCCCTGAATTCCCAAATAACAAAGAGTGCTGCTCCCAGTGCAAGGTATTTGAACACCAGATCACGCTTGTTGACTGTAAACGCACGGTCGTGTTTCTGGTTTTCTTGTTAACTCGACCCAGAAATCACAGCCCCGTTGAACAGCAGCAAGGAGCTGAAACTGAGGTGTAATTAATTAACTGTTTCCTGCAGATTTTGGAGCGTGAAGGGGAGGAAAATGAAGCTCTACATAAGATGATGGCCAGCGAGCAGAAGACTTCTCTCCAAAACTTGTTCCACGATAAAAGCAGACCTTGCCTGGGCAGCTGGCCTCAGGTATGGGAAGGAGGGTAACCAAGGCAATGTAGGTCCTAGTGGGGTGGAGTTTTTGATGAGCTTGTATCCCTCTTCCCTAAGAAATTTTACTTTGCCTGCCAGAGTCTGGCCTGATAACAGTTGACTCGGCGTGTGCCAGCGGAGCAGACCTGTGCCAGTGCCGAGGTGTGATTTCCCCTGATCAGCTCTGCTGGCACAGAGCCCTGCTGCAGACACACGAGAACGGCCCCGGTGCCAATGTCGCTGTCGCTGGCCCCGAGTCAGCGAGATAAGCGGTGACAGTGTTTCTGCTGTGGGTACGTCTGGCCCTGGAGGGACTGAAACGGTGAAGACAGCTTTTCACTGGTCCCTGTCTGCCTTAGAACTGCTCCTTTGTTTGGGTTGGAAACAACTTTTAAGGTCATGGTGTCCAACCATTGCCCCAGCACTGCCAGGGCACCACTGACCATTGTCCCTCAGCACCACAGCTCCATGGCTTGGAAACCCCTCCAGGGATCACAGGGACTCCACCCCTGCTCTGGGCAGCCTGGGACAAGCCTGGACAGCCCTCAAGGGGCTTGAAGACATTGTTCCTCAGCTCCAACCTAAACCTCCCCTGGGGCAATTTGAGGCCATTTCCTCTTGTCCTGTTCCTTGGGAGCAGAGCCCAATCCCACTTGGATCCACCCTCCTGGATGTCAGGAGCTGTCAGAGCCAGAAGGTCTCCCCTGAGCCTCCTTCTCTCCAGGCTCAACAAGTCCAGGTCCCTCAGCTGCTCCTCCCCACACTCCTGCTCCAGACCCTTCCCCAGCTCCATTGCTCTTCTCTGGCCACACTCCAGCCCCTCCATGTCCTTCTGCAAGTGATGGACCCAAAACTAACCCCAGGATTCCAGGGGCAGCCTCCCCTGTGCCCTGTCCAGGGGGACAATCCCTGCCATGGTCCTGCTCCCTGTGCAGACCAGGTTTTTGCTGCTAGTTGGACAAAATTCCTGTGTGCTCCAGTATCCTTCTACATCCCAAGAGCTCAACAAGGAGTTTCCTACGTGCTGAAGCCCCAGTCACATTAAGACCTCTAGTACCAGCTCCTCTCTGGTACAAGTGTGCATCTCCAGGACTTTCTTGGGGCTTTGAGGCTACTCAAAAGAAATGGCTTTAGCCGTTGGCTCCACGCCTTGGCTCCCGGGTGTCTCGCGGCGCTGATTAATGAGTGACTCTTTGATCCTGCCAAGCTGCTTTGGCAGGTGTCTGCCTTGGTGGCTCCTATGTGGGAAGGCAGCTTGCCAATCTTGGGTGCCTTCTCCAGCCGTGAATAAACACTGAGGTCAACACAGTTCTGTGTCTTGGAACCAAGGAGCCCAAAAAAATTCTCTGCACTGAGCTGCGGAGCTGCCAGGTCCCACCAGCGGTTTTTAAGGTAGCATCAAGTTGACTCTGCTTTTGTAGCTGGACTAGGTGGTGGAAAGCTGGAACCCACCACCATGGGTGAGGGTGTCCCCAGGCAGCAAGGCTCTACATCCTCTGTTCTCTTTAAATTTCCCAAAAGAAAAGCCAGCTGAGGGTCTTTCAGCTTGAGCTTGGTGAGTTTTCCTGATTCAAAATGAGGTTCAGGGAAGAAAATAAGCAGAGTGATTTAATCTGGAGGAGATGAGGGGAGATTAAAAAAAAATATCTGTTCCTCTGGTGAGCTGAAATTTCCTGCAGAAAGTTGGAGTGAACCCTTAAATCTGCATTAGGGAAGGTGGTGAAGGTTTGTGAGCAGGGAATTGATTTTGTCACCCAGCTCTTAGGGCCTCAGTGGTCTCTTGTGGTTTTGATCTCGTGGCAAATCATTCAGGGCAGGAAAAACGATGTATTCTAAACCCCTCTGCCTTGGGAGGGTTAGTGCTCGTGGTTTCGAATCTGTGCTGCTGCCAAAAGGAGAAACTTCTGGATTTAGATGGGTGAAACAAATGAGGCAGGTTGGGGTGGTCTCACCCCACACCCTTGGGGGTGCAGAGATGTCTCTGCAAGTACCCGACGAGACAAAACTCGGTGCTGGGGAGTCAGAGCTGCTCCAGGGGAAACGGCCGTTTCCTGCTGCGAATTAAAGGTAATTGGATCTAAAGCTAAATTAACTTTGTAATAAACACAAGATTAGTAATGGAAGTGCTTAGTACTTGATCCCAAATTACTTTACTTGGCTTTCCCAGTGCGCTTGGATGGAGTTGTCATGGTAAAACCGCCGAGGTCTCCAGGAGAATGAGCTCTGCAGAAGAAAAAAAAAAACCCTGAACAGTCATCGCTTCTCTGTTGTTGGATTAATTAAAAAAAGAACCTTTTGTTTTTCTTGTTTTCACCTCCAGGAGACAGATGAGCTGTACATCGTTTCACAGTTCTTTGTAGAAGAATGGAGAAAATTTGTCAGGTAACTTGGCTGGAGGGGTGGGGGGGTTTGGTGTTTTTTAATCTTTTTTTTTGGAGAGGGGTTGTGGATTGTGGATCTGTAGATAACGATTTTGCTTTTGAATCCCCACGCACCGTGTGGTTACCTGTGGTTTGCTCCTGTGGCAACAAGGAAGCTGATTTTTGTAGGGCTCATATCAGTTATAATCCCTTGTAAGAAATCAAGTTTCCTTGTTTACCATGTCCAAACCAGATGGTCGGATTAAGTAGTAACCTGATTAGTTTTGTTGGGTTGTTTTGGGTTGGGTTTTTTTTCCTCATCTGTCTGGAGCTGTATCTTAGGCAAAGGTCACTGCTCAGCCCTGTCTCCATGGGCTGCTGGTGATGGGAGATAGAAATCTCTGCCAGACAGAGTCATTTTGCATTGCGGGGTTGATTTCCTCCTGGTTTAATATTCCCTGCTGGAATGTCTTCTGCAAATACCTGCCATTTCTCCTTGGCTGCCTGCAGAGCTGGGCATTTGGTGCCATAACCTGCCCGAGCTTTGCAAACCACTTTCCTTTTCCCCCCACCCGGCAGGAGGCCGACGCGATGCAGCCCAGTGTCCTCGGTGGGAAACAGCGTTCTCCTCTGCCCGCACGGAGGCCTCATGTTCACCTACACTTCCATGACCAAAGAAGATTCCAAACTGTGAGTTTCTTCTCTTCATGGATCTGCTTTCATCTCTCGCTGAGCCTCGGGAAACATTCCGGGCGGCTCAGCAATATGAGGAGCAAATTTTCCCTCCAATAGAATGAGCTTGGGTGATTCCTCAGCCCCACCTAAGCAAAGCAAGTCCTAAATTGTTGAAGGATGCTGGGTCAGGAAAAAAAAAAAAAAAAAAAGAAGAGAGTTTACTTCAGCTTGACTAATTCCTAACAATCAACTACCCTGGATTTGACCGGGGCGTAGAAACATCCGGCTTCCTTACGATTTGCTTTCCATGAGACTTGCCCCCCGGAGCTCTGGATGCTGGTTCATGCTCCGTAGAGTTGCTTCTGCAACGATGCAGAACTAAAAGCAGCAGATCTTCCTCTTTTCTCCTCCTCCAGCCCCCCTCCGGCGTGACTGGAGCAGAACAGCGTCACTAATGACACGCTACTGTTGCCCTGTTAGCTTGGGTGTACGACCGTGTAGCTGGAGTTAGGGATTGGGGTTTTTTTTGTGGCTTTTCTTTTGTTAACGGGCTGAAAAAAGAAGAAGGGGGAGGCTGTTCAGGAGCTCGGGGTTTGGCTTTGCCATGTCATAAAGCAGCTTTTTGTTGCTTTGCACAGTATAGCTCTCATATGGCCCAGCGAGTGGGAGAGGATTCAAAAACTCTTCGTCGTGGATCACGTCATCAAAATCACCCGCACGCAGGCGGCCGGGGTGGACCCCGAGAGCACCCTTTACACCTCTGAGCCCCGTGAGTGCAGCTCTGGCCACTTTCTCTGCTCAGTTCTTCTGCTCATTGGTGCACACTCCCTGGGAAATGGTTTTTATTGGGTTAAAACAGTCAGTTCTTAGTGTTGGACAAGATCTTCTTGAGGCTTTCAAGGACCTGTCAGAAAGATGGGGACAAGAGTTTTGAGCAGGGCCTGTTGGGACTGGACGAGAGGTGATGGTTTGAAACTAGACTGGAGAGGAGGGAGAGATTGTGGACACTGAGGGTGGTGAGAGCCTGGCCCAAGCTGCCCAAAGAGGTAGTCACTTCCCCACCCCTGGTGAGGTCGGCTGGGACCCTGACCAACCTGCTCTAGATGAATCTGTCCCTGCTTCCTGCAGGGGGGTTGGGCCAGAGGAGCTTGAAAGGTCCCTTCCCACCCAAACCAGCCTGTGATTCCATGATCTAAGGGGATGGGTGTTGAACACAGAGCCTGGCAGGTGCTCCTGGCTGTGTGGTCTGCTCTGGGTTAGCAGTGAGAGGCCTCTGGCAGGTGTCTCCATGGAGCTGAAGCAATTAATAAATGCATTTTTCTTTTGTTCCTCCCCAGAACTCTGCCCAGAGTGCAGAGAAGGGCTGTTGTGCCAACAGCAGCGGGACTTGCGTGAGTACACCCAGGCGACCATCTACATCCACAAAGTGGTGGATAATAAAAAGGTACAAACCTCTCTCCCTCTCTTCATCATCACCCTGGCTCCATCTCGTTTAACAGGAACCACACCAAGTACCCAAATAACACCCCAGCCACGGTATCCCCTGCAGGTCTGGGATCTACTGGTGGGGATGCTGGGCAGGCTGGGATGGTGGTGGTGGGCAGGGATGCTGCTCTCTGGGGCGTGTGGAGCTGTCGCTTTGGCAAACAATAGCAAATGGGGAAATTCTGGCTGTAGCTGCTCTGAAAATTTGGGCTCCTCAAGGCTTCCCTTTGCCAACCCGGATCCTTGGCATCATCAGGAGTCTTCACGGATGTTCCCAACTTTGGTTATTTTAGGCATTGTTGTAACCACTTGTCTTTGTCATCAGGCTCTACCTGTTCTCCTCCTGCTCTGGTATTTGTCAGTTCCTTTCTTTGGTCGCTCAAGTGATGTTTATTCCTGGATAGAAACAAGCTCTTAACCTTCATGCTGAGAGAAGAGCATCAACTTAGAGATGGTTTCGTCTAGAAAGCTGTGAATTATCTCTGCTTTACTGGTGTCTTAAGGGGCCAGTATCAGGTTTAGATCTGGCTTTCCATGTGCCCAAAAGCTGCTTACAGCAAGTCTTCCTCCTCAGGCCTTGTTTTATGCTTCAAGAGGGAAACTGAGGCTCACGGGCAAGCTCAGATAAAGCCATTCCCTGCACTTTCGCAGTGTGGAGTTGGGTTAATTTATTTTTGTTTTTGCTTCCCATTGATTTCCACTTCCCTGCCAGTCTAAGAAAGGAGCCGAAGAACTGCAGGGTGCCAGAGACTGGCCAAGTTTCTGCCTTGCTTGTGAGATGTTGAGCACGCAGCACAGCCCTGATCCATCGGCGACGGGTTCTCAGCTCGTCTCGAGGCTGGATCTTGGCTTTGGCGCAGAGAAGGGTGGTTGTTGTGTTGTTTTGTTTGGTTGGTGGTTGTTCAAGATCCTACTCACACGTGGGGCTGGTGAAAAAAAAAAAAAAGCAAACCACTCAAAAGAGGCAGCTATTCTTCACCGAGCAGCTGGAGTTGGAGAGAGGGGGCGAGAGCTCTGCTGCCAGATCCCTCCTTAAGGGGCAGCCCCAGACGTTGCCTTCCCTGCCCCTTTCCGTGGGGAGTGTTTCCCAGCCCCTCACCCCTGCTCTGCCCACCCCCCTCCCCTCTCTCTGCAACCCTCTGGGTCCCTCCTCCAGCTGCTGCTGTCAGAGGGAAGCTGTGGCTGTGTGTGGAATGCAGAGGGCACTGGGGAGGGTGTCTGGGAGCTGGGATTGGACTGTTAATTGGGAATACGTGGAGAAGCGAGCTCTGGGGCAGCCAGCATGGAGAGCACTGGGCTCCTGCAAACCCCAGGTCCAGCCCAAGCCAATGTGAATTCATGTCTGGCAGGTCTGTGCCTCTTGGAGTGACTTACAACTGAAAGCTTTTCTTATTCATACAGTTGTGTAAATTATTTAGATTTCATTTACTTACAACCTCCAGACCCCTAAATAACAGTGCTGAGTGCCTCTGCCAGGCTGGATAAGTGTCTTAATTTCCAGATAATATCCCTGTATCCGTGTTAGGGCTTCAGTAACACACTTAGATGAACCAGAGAAGCAGCCAGCTAATAGGAAAGAAACCAGTCCAGGCCCCAGGAGACTTTCCCTTTGCCTGGCGAGGAGGGTAGATCGTGAGCCACAGGAAGCACCTGCGATCCAACAGAGGCTTGTCCTCCTGAGCCCAATCCCCCTGTGGTTCTGTGCAGCTGGACAGGGGTGGAGAAGACTTTACAGAGCACGTGGACCAGATCCTGGGTTTTTTTTTTTCTTCTCTGCCTCGGGGTTTTGTGGTATCCCAGAGGTCTCTGCAATGTGTCAGTTGGGGGTTGATGCTCTCGGGTTAGTCATGGAGAATGATTTTTATGACTTCAGGTAATGAAGGACGCTGCTCCAGAGCTGAACGTGAGCAGCTCAGAAGCTGAAGAGGAAAGGGAGGAAAACAAGCCAGAGGGGGAACAGGACCCAGATTTTAACCAGGTAGAGATCCTAATCGCCACCAGGTTCCATGGGCTTTGCATCATCCTGAGTCAGCATGATGGGTTAACCCTCCTCCTCCTCGGTGAAAACAACCATGTCTTAAACTGTCCCTTTAGCAGTCGTACTGCACCATCACTTTGCCTTTTGGAGAGATCAAATATTGATGGTGTCTGCTACACTTGGCTGATAATCTGCCCTGCGCTCGCGTTAGCAGCAGCAGCAGCTGAGGATTCAAGGCAAATCCTTCAGTCCAGCTCGCGGCCATTCGCTTTCCAAGGAGCCTTTCCAGCTCTTTCTGCCTTCCCTGCATGACCAGCTCGCCCCCAGCGCATGCCAGGTTATGTGGAGGAGTTGGATCTTCCACTGATTGGGATGGAGCTCCTGATACTTCTTTTTTTTTTTGCTGCTTTCTAGACCAACGGCAGCACGAAGCGCCAGAAGATCTCGCACCAGAGCTATGTCACTTACCAGAAGCAAGGCATCAGGAGAAGCACCCGGCACAGGAAGGTCCGAGGGGAGAAAGCTCTGCTTGTCTCTGCCAACCAGACACTGAAGGAGCTGAAAATACAGGTAGGGTGGTTTTCCTCTGAGGGGCAGCTTCAGTGACTCGGAAGATGACACGAAATTGAGTGGGAGTTTTGATCTGCTGGAGGGTGGGAGGTTCTACAGAGGGTTTTGGCCAGGCTGGACCAATGGGCTGAGACCAATGGGACAAGGGTCAATAAGTCCAAGGGCCGGGTCCTGCCCTCAGGTTACAACCCCCTGCAGCTCCAGGCTGGGGCAGAGCAGCTGGAAAGTGGGGGGGAGGTTGGTCACCAATCAGATGGAGATGACGCAGACTGTGCCCAGGGGACAAGAAGCCACCAGCAGCCTGGCTGTGTCAGCACTGGTGTGACCAGCAGGAGCAGGGCATGGAATGTCCCTCTAGACAGGGCACTGGGGAGGCTGCCCCGCGAATTCTGGGGTCAGTTTTGGGCCGCTCGTTCCCAGAAGGACATGGAGGGGCTGGAGTGTGGCCAGAGAAGAGCAACAGAGCTGGAGAAGGGTCTGGAGCAGGAGTGTGGGGAGGAGCAGCTGAGGGACC
>JANHGL010015219.1:0-11336 GCA_024611195.1 Ceyx melanurus | reverse complement strand
TATTCTATTCTATTCTATTCTATTCTATTCTATTCTATTCTATTCTATTCTATTCTATTCTATTCTATTCTAAATGACTTAGATACTCTTCAAGCAGTCCAGCAAGGATAACATTGGAAAGTGCTAACTAACATAAGGGTGGCAGAATACTGGGCTGAAGCAAATCCATCAACCTAGTCTTTTTGGATACTTGTGCCAAACTATAGTTCTGGAGAAGTCTGGAGTAAAGAGACTGGACAGGGTTCACACATACCACCTGTATGACCTTCCCATGTGGTAGATTAAAAGAAAGAAGTGAGATCCTGCTCCACCAGACACCGTGGTATCTGCAGCTTCCAGACTAAACAGCAGTGGACCGAGCCTATAGCTAGAAGTTCTATTCCTGTTTTGTATTCCCAATAGAAGTAAAAGCTGTTGGCAGAGCAGCACATGTGAAGAAACAAGAGGTTCAGAGGGGACAGCCCTTCCTATGTAACAGATAATTTTGTTATGCAAAGGGTCCAGTCAGACTAGGCAAATACATTGTAATTAAGCTGTTTTAGTTTAATTTCTTTATTAAGGAAAGGGAACCATAATCACATTATGACCTTCCCCTGCTAAAATGGCAGCAACAGGACAAGTCTCACGTTTTCCTATACAAATCTATGCTGAGGTCATGAGCAGAAATACAAAGTGTGTTGAGCAGGATAGATCTCTGAGCACACAAAATGCCACACACTGTTTATCACTGTGGCACCTAAATGTATCAGCTAGCATTGCCAAATCTGGCTGTGGTTTAAAACGCTGGTAATTGAGAGTCTCACGGCATATAAACCAATCCTACAGCTTTAATAAAGTGGCACATTTTTCCTCAGGCCATAGTCTGAACCCATGGCTTATCAGCTAAAACTTCTTAAACTTAATTTTATTTTTGCATACCCTAAGTGCTGAACACAAGTATGAAGAATTTTGGCAATAACAGCCCAGCATTCACAGTGGCCAAGCACACAGCTAGCAAGTCCTTTATGTGTCCCATTTGTCCTCAGATTATTAGTAAAACTATTTAAAGTTTAATCAGTCTTTTCAGTTCTTGGCTAGGTTCTCATTCTGATGTCTGAATGAAAATAAAATGAAAAATCTCTAATGAAAAATTCCCTTAAGTTTTGTGGCACTAAGCTGATACAGGTGCAATACACCAGTTCACCGAAGCAAATTACTTTGGCTTTTAAAACCTGAGACATTTATTCTTGAGTCCAAATTGTAAAACCTTTAAAAATTACATGTTAGAAGTAGAAACCTGGGAGTAAAGGAAACCAAAGGCTGTATAAGTTAGTTTTGGCAAAATTAGTAAAGAAAACAGAATGATCAAGGGAAGGGGAAACACACAAACACAAAGGCTGTCACAGTGTAGTTTTTTCAAAGCAGGTTTTCACCGTGATCTGAGCATAAACTGAAAACTTCATTAAAACATGAAGCTTGAAAAGGTTTAGAGGAAAGGGCTCTTGTTTATTATGTGAGACTGTGATGTCAGTCCAGGTGGAGGCTGTAATGAAAATAGTCTCATGATTTCAGCCCAGTTAGCCTTTGAAGGCTAATTCAACATCACAAACCAGTCAAGTCATATAACACCCATTGTCAAGGCCAGGGTTGCTTCCATCTAGAAAGCCTTAAGATTACATGGACAGTACATAACCTTACCTTTAAATCAGTTAAATCACATATGTTAAAATCTCTGACAGACTCTCCTATCTTCCAGAGCTTGCAATCGATAGATGGATCAGGAGGTAACAACTCTGCCAGGAACACCCTTTGTCAGACCCTGTGCCAGCACAAACAAAAGGTGCCTGGAGAGGAAGGGCTGCAGGCAACCTACATCTGCTAATCACTTGTTTAAGAAGGGCTTAAACATGTAATGGCATGGACATGTCTACACCTCAGTAGTTATGACATGCTAAGAGGCAGCAGTTTAGTCAGACAGACAACTCTGGTTTCTCCCTGGGCAGATGCACTGGAAAAGCCTCTTGGAAATTTGAGGACTGAATTGAGGTAGCTGAAGTGGCAGGTGGGGGCCTCAGCCCCTTTGCAGACTAATCCTCTCATGATTTGCTAAATATAGAGTAGGGAATTGAAATTTTCTGCATGAATGAAAGATAAATTGTGCTGTTAGTGAAAAAGACTCACTGTTACAATGAGTTTGTGACTTCTGCAAGGCAAACATTGTCACAAGCTCAAGAAGCAGTATCACAACATAACATCTAGAGGCAGTTGCTCAGCTCTGCCATTGCGTTCAAGTCTACATGAGCTTCCTGAGTGCTTAGGCAGTAGTGAGGAGCACATTCAAACTTAAGATGTACCACGAAATACCCACTCCAGATGTATTTTCTTGATCCAGTTTTCTTATCATTTTATCAGTCTTTGGCTCTGGTTTGTAAAAGCTAGTAACAGAAGAAGCCATTAATTCGGTTTTTTTTGTTCTGAATTTGTCGGATTTTTTTCCTTCTGCCAACCCCAGCCTCCCTGCAAAGTGGCAGGTTAGAAAGACAACTGTTGAATGCTTGTCTAAACCTGCTTCCACCTAAATAAACTGCCACTAAATTCTGATGAGTGAGCATTTTTGTGTCATATACGAGGGATCCAGATTTTCCTGGTGGCTGGAACTGACCCAGAGAGGTGAGTGCTGCCTGCCTGGGCCATGGTCCACTCCAGAGTATAAGTCAGCCCCACGTTGAAGTAGTCAGGAGACCACAGGAAAGTGTAATGTTTGGTTTTAGGTACAAACAGATTCAGCAAGTCCAAGGACACACAGTAAATGCCCTGCTAATGAATGCAGAACAAATGCTGAGTTCTTCTATCTTTCAACACCTTTGTAAATTTAATGACTGTTGATAAACTGAACAGACATTCCTCAAATTTTATTTATAATTAGAAACTTCTATGGAATATAGAAAGTTGGTTGGTTAGGAACATCAAAGATTAGGATTCATATTTGAAAGTAAATGCTCACTAATTCTTCAAATCATCTTTTGTGGAGATAAGTAGTTAAACGTACCTGCAGTTCTGAACCAAAGGTAAAATCTGAACCAAGGTGTAATGGTAAAATAATTTTTTGATGATTTATAAACCAGTAATAATGGTAAAATGTTCCTTGTGTCCTGGCAAGCACAGAATGCAAGTAGAAAAGAGCACTGAGCACAGTATGTGTCTACCTTAGAAGTTCTCTGAGACTACAGGGAGCCCCCAGATTTCTTCCTCCCCCAGAATATTAATTAGTTTGATGTTACTGTCATATATTTATTTTTCTTAGCATCTAATAGCAGATATGCATTTTCTATTACATATTTGTTGGAAATTTAATAGCTGCTGCCCTTAGGTTGAACTATTGCTCTATTAGTCAATTCCATATATGTTGTTTTAAAAAAGATTTTTTTTTTCTCAAGATATTTTTTAATAGAAAAAAACCCCTGGTTTCAAAATGTTCTCTGTGTTTCTAAGCTCACTTTAATGTTTCCTTTCTTTGAACTGATTGCTCATTCCTGACCAGTTCTGTTTCCCAATATCCCATCTGAACATCATTACACTGTGGATGTATTCAATCACCATTTTATCACCTCAGAAGGAGGGGCTAGTTTGTTTTTTTTTTTAAAGAAAAATAATATATTACTTTAGGGATCAACTTTCTTTTATTTTGGTTATAGATGCTATCATCTGATATCCATCAATGATACTATTTTTCTGCATATATCCATGTATAACACAGTTGTCTGGAAAATCAATGTAAACTTTTAAAGAGAATTAAAACAATGTACAACCTCCTTTAGATGTGATAGCAAAGGAAAGCCTTGTACAATTAAAGTATCAGTATTGGTTTGGTTTAGTTCCCAGATGTGCATATTCCACTCCTCCAGTAACTCTCTAAAGACCTCTCTTTGGCTCAGTATAACAAGTCTACTAAAATACTCCCTGGTGACATCCCTGTTACAGCAGAACTTCTTGGCTGCTAGAAGGATTCTGGAGCTTCAATGTTTTCCTGTTTGCATACTAAAAAATGTTGGATGCTAAGCTATGATATCATCTGGTCCCAAATCCTATCTTTATGGTTTCAACTGCTCTGCTTTTTCCCATGCTTATAGCAGTTTAAGCTGCTCCAGCAGCTTCTTGGTTCAGTGGAGAAATTTTTGAGTCTTTCATCCAAAGTCTAACAAGCAAACACTGGTCATGAAGCATGAGTGGAAGGCTTTATTTGCTGAAGTCTGACTTGCAGGGGAAGTTTATTGGTGTATTTGAAGAGCTGAGGATGTTTTTGTGGTATAGAAGCCAAGTTGACCACGATAAGACCATGTGGGGTGGAACATCAGGGTATTTTCTGTGTTCAGTTAAACTCTGTTGGTAATTTAAAATGATGATTAGAATTTACTGAAGACTTGTGATTCCATTTTCTCAAGAAGCTGATAAACATGAGGGTCATCTTAATCTATAAACAACCCATATTCCAATGCAAGGATTTAAAACAAAGAAAACCCCCAAATATCTCTCCTACAACAATAGCCAACATTCTAAAGACCTATAAATTCATTAGCTTTCCAAAAGGAAGAGAGGGTGAAGTCTAAAAGAGTCACTGACTTCCCAAAATGATGAACTAGGCAAGCCAGAATCTGATCCAAGGCTTGTTGAAGGGCTCCTTTCACTCCAACAGAAGTCTAAGGACTCTGAAACACCAAATAGCACCATGAAATATACAGAATCTTGTCTCAAAATTCATGACATGTTAATGTCATTTGGACACAGGACATTTAGAAGGAATGTCTGCTTTATGAGCAAGAACAATAGAGAAGTGGAATTTGACATTGGTAAGACTCTCAACATAAACCTCTGGGACAGCAGAGGTTACCTGTGGCCATTATCAGTTAAGCAGAAATAGGATTCCTTGCATTAGTTTGTTTGGTCAAGACAAATGGAAAGAGCCCACAAATATATAGAGCAAAATTAATTTCCAATTCCTGTCTTTCCTTGCTGAGCTGATGCTTACATGGTATGTGCAATAGGCACAGCAGCAAGTTGTGCATGCCAGCCACTGTTCTGTGTCTGCTACTCCAGTAAAACTCGCTGCTCAGTACATAGCCAGCAGATAGCTATGAAATGCTCCTGCTAAATATTATTTATATTAGAAACAACCTTTGATTTTTATGGTATCCACTAAACCAATTACAAATACACAGCAATTCCATATGCTTTGAATCTGAAATATTCCACAATTTACAAAAATATTGGTTTCATTATTTCCAGGAAAGCTGCCCTGCATTTTCCCCTGGACTGACGTGACTGACTTCCATGTTCCAACTAACCTAGATTGTTTTCTTCTGACATAGGCAAACACAGAAACCTCTCTACTTTCTGTAGCAGAGACTGTAATTCTACATAAGTAACCTATGAAACCACAAATGAAATAACCTCCATAATACTTTGCTAGTTGTATGTTGGATCTTTTCCTGTGCTAAGCTCCTGTGTTTCTGTAGTACCACAATTTCATGCTAGGTTATATATCTGCTTTAAACAGCCACATAGAGATCCACTGGGGAAAAGTTGATGGGATTTTGACTAAATCATCCATGGTGAAGAAAGAATTGTGAGCAGTTATGACAAAATAGGACAAATCTTGTGGTTTTAGATTTGTAGTATTAGTCTAAAAAAACCTTTTCTAATTAAGACTGCTTTAAAAGGCAACCTAGCCAGTCTTAATTTTGCAAGAGCCTACTCAAAACAAGAACTGGAGACCTACATGTCTGATGATGTGCTTTTGATATTCATGTATTTGTGTTTCAATTCGTGAGCACCCATCTGCTACTCCTAAATTCTAACTAAAAATACACCAAGATATTGATATTGGGAAAGGACAATTATTTCTCAGAGTTTGCTTGGGTTTGGAAAATGAAATTTTTATAGTATTCTTAGGTATTTTTGCCACAGATTCTATGTAAAGGACTGTGGGAAATATAACTTGAAGCAACACATTTTTTTTCAGTTCTAGAGCTGTGGGATCAAACAGCCAGCCAAGAAACACTAGAGAGGAATGTGTTGAGGGAATAGTAGTTCAGGTAGATGGTTTGGAATGTTTTCTTCTGTTGCACTGTAAAAATCTGGAGACCTGGGCTTGCCAGGACTCAGAGAAGCCTTTTGCCTAAGTTACAGCCTGATGGGGTGCACAGACACAGTGGATTCACTCACCACAAACCTGACAGCAATGCTGCAAGCATGGAACTCTCTGAAAACCAGCTGCAGCCTGCAGTGGTAGAGAGGCTGGTATTCATATGAGGCTGCTATTCATATGCTCACAGTATGTCCAGAAAATCCCACCCCATCAACCTCTTGCCATCAGCATTTAAGAAACCCTTCTGGAGCCTCCTATATATTATTATTTTTCTAGAAAAACACACCTTCCATGCAGCTGCATAGGTTTTGTTACACACAAAAAGCAAAAACCCAGAGACCCTAAGACACTTATGTTTTATTTTAAAATGCTTTAGGAGGTCTGTAGCAATTTGTTAAGGTTTTTGATCACTTTCTGGCTTTATCCCTAATGCATTTTGTGAAATGCTTTCATAAAGGAAATAATTAATTAAGGGTGGTAGCCCTTAGTGCAGGTCTAAATGAGGAAGTCTGAGTTCCTGGTTGCTGGTGATGGCAGTACATAGGAAATCCTTGCCCAAGCCTCCCACCCAGGACTTGGCAAGGCATGCTTGGAGGGCAAAAGGTCAGAGCCTGGGGAAGCTCTATATCTAAGGTGATTGTGATTTATTAGAGCTATACACAAACAAATCCTCTGTACTCATTAGGGAGACTGGCAGAGAAGGGAGTAAATTGCAACTAAAAAGGAAGACAGGAAGGTGAGCTGACAGAGTCTCTCTGACCAGAAGCCAGTGGGTGCTGCTGTTGGCACTGCCCATTTTCAATCCCATGGACACATTAAAATCAGTGTTGCCCACTGAGTGGCATGGTCTCAACAGGACCCTGATTCCAGCTGTCATCTATAAAAACTTTGTTCAAGAGGGATGAACTTAAACAAGAGAAAGATGGACATCCCTTAGAGCTTTAAAAAAGGTTGTCCAGGGAAGAAAATATAGACTACATGGCTTTGAATTACTTGCAGGTTGTATCCTTCAAGTTTTGCCACACGGAAGAATTAAGACTTTCAAAAGAGAATAAAAAGATCCTTTCTCAGACTCTTTCTTTTGACATCTAAGTATTACTTTGTCTTATATTTGGAGTGACAGAATCAGGTTATTCCTACTTTCACTGAGCTTCAAAACACTTAGTAATGGAAAATTGTCATGCTTAATCTTTTCACAGTGGCTTATTTGTTTTTTTTGGCTTTACTGGTTCACTCCTGATCCTACAGTCAAAAGCACATCCAATGAAGAACCATTTTAAATGTTGTCTCCTGTTCTTGTTATTAGGAGCATGATTTCTGTGATGAATGTTTATAACACAGCATGAGGAATTTCATCCTCCCCTGGTAAACTGTGTAGGAGAGTGTCTTAATGGACAAAGAAAAATGTCTGCTGGACTGTAGCCAGAATCTTGGACCTGTTTACCAAGAATAAAATATATGTTTAACCTTCTGGTATTACGTACAGAACACGTAGTTAAAAAAAAAATATTGACCTTTCTTTTCACATCCTAAAATGGAACCAGTGAAAGACCAATGTGGTTTTCACTATTTTAGGACAAAGCACTTACTGTGACAAGTTTAATTCTGCCTTGACCAGATGTCTTACAGGGCTGCCCCACTCTGTTTTCTTCTCCAAGTACCTTTAACTGGGAAAATAAATTACAGATGATTGCTAAAAACTGAAGATAACTAAAAAGTATGAAAAGAGAAAGCAATAACAGGATTTATTCACAGGTGTAAGGATTCTGATTTAACAGATTAAAAGCTGCTGTCCAGTTTTAACTTCACTAGTTTTCTTGAGCAAGACTTAGGACTTAAATTTAGCAAGCCATGATGTTAGATTTATGCTTCTGCAGTATTTTTAATCAGATTCTGAACAACAACTTCATTATTTGAGTTGTTCTGAAGTCTATGTGAAACAGGATGTTCTGAGTTTAAATTAAATTCACCTACAATGAAGAGAAACAGAATCACCATGCTTTGTCTGGCTACTCTGTTATGTAGCATTTATTGTACAGGAAATATACATTCTCAGAGATAATACTGAAGAATGTCTTCTTAGTTAAAGAGCTTAAAAAGTTTCATCACAAATGGCTGTTGAGCAATTCACTGCTTTCTTAAAAACTCTTGATTCCTGGTAGTTACAAAGGAGAGTTTCAAACAGAATTTAAGCCTCACTGGACTAGCAGCCAGGGTGTGCTAGTGCCTTTCAGTCTGAGAACAGTAACAGAGAACTATGAATGGCCTTTGGTGTTTCCTTCCCTCACTCACTACTAGTCTAGGTTAAATGGCCATTAACTGTATCCCTATGGAAAATGTTACATGCTGGGAATGGAAAAGCATGGAAGTGACAGTCTCATGGAGCTGATGGAGTGGTTAAAAGGTGATGAGTCCCTTCTGCTGCTGCATCACAAAAAGGGAAGAGAGGATGCTTCTTTTTCCTTAAAGCACCTCATTGCTGTTGCTGCTTCTGGGTTGGAGAAGGATGGATGCTTTCTGCTGCTGGCATTGCCTGAGATACTCTGGAATATAAGACTGGCTGCTCTTTTCTTCCTTGGAGCCCTGGAAAATTTCCCTCCCACATTTCTGAAAAAAACTATCCACCCAAAGTGGGACTATAGTGGAAATCTGGACTTGATTTGGGCCCCACCTCTCAGGTTCACAAGCTCCCTGACCCATGGTAGCTTCCCTATTGAGCTGTCAAGAAGCCCAGAAAGCGTGCAGACTGCTGATAGAGAAAGCCAAGTCAGCTTGTAGGGGAAGCAGGCAGCTTGGGATCCTGCCTGGCTTCTATCACAGCCAATGTGCTGCTCAGAAACCTGCCAATTACAGTTGGGTTCTTTTTTTTTTTTTTCCCCTGTGGAGAAGTTGCCACTCAGAAACTACCAGCCAGAAATGTCTGTGCTATATTGCTGCTGCTGCTTCAAAAACAAAAGCCAGAATAGCCCAGAGCCCCTTGCACAGGCAGGGCACAGCCTTGGGGAGAGCTGGCATTACAGTGGGTTTGCAGTCCTGGCTGCCACAGTCCAACCACAAATACACTTCCGAAATGTCAGGTATTCCCTCTGGAACTAAGAACACAAATTCACTCCAGTGTGACTGCCAGAGCTGCCTTGCAAGGGACTTTGGATAAAGGGTTTTATGCAGCACTGAAGTGCTCTGATAAAAAGTTCTGCTTATTAGAGTCCTAGTCCTGGTCAATATTCTTTGAATTCAAGAGAGAAGTGAATTCTCCTGGTTGGTTCTTTTTGTTGTTGTAAAGAATTATGAAAATACGAAGCTTGTGCTTTGTGTATGTTTTTGCCTTCTCATGGGGTTTAGAAGTAGATACTATGAAGAAAATTAACTAGAATCTAAGCAGGAACTTGATTCCTTAAACTAAGGTGCCTATAATGATGCTGTTTTCCGTCTTGGTTTAAGCTAATTTTTATTATGCTTTACTGTTAAACACTGATTATGGTCTTAGAACCATCACAGATAAAGAGTGCCATTGCCTCAAGAAGATTAAAGTATATATTAAAAAAGAGATGCAGATAAGAAAAAATGCACTGAGAAACCATGTGTGTTTAGAACTACTGGTCAAGCTTCTTTGCTGCACCAGACTGCTGTTCAGGACAGCTCTTCAGGGGAAGGCTTCCAAGATAAGCAGGGAAGCTATCACAGCTTCATGATTTTTCTCTGTTTCAGTTGAAAATAGTTTCCAGGACATCTTGCCAAAGGTTGAAACTAAATTCACCCTTTTTAAGACCAAAGAGACCATGATGATCACATGGACTGGCTCCCAAATAATGCAATGCAGTACCTGTCTCAATTTCCATTACAAGGATGTCTTGCAACAGGCAGAGGTCAGTACTCTGCAGGCATGTAAGGGCAAGAGCACAGCCTGAAGCAGATGGACAACGACCAGTCCTGAAGATTTGTTCCCCTTTGAAGAGGCCTTTCTCTTCTCAGAAAATACAGGCAGCCTATATACACTGGTTACACACTTAAATTCAGGAGGAAGGAATCCAGATCATGCTCACCTTTTTTTGCAAGGACAAGCTCTCTTGGCATTTAAAAGTTTACAGACTTTCTCCATCTTCCTTTATTCCTTGCTTCTTTGCTTTTACCTCCAGTTTTTACTTGTGATTATTCCACTTTTCTTCTGTTCTGCTGCTTCCATTTCTCTTTGAATTATTTTTTCAGTGACTCAAAGGACATAACGGTTTGAGGTGAATCTTTCTCATTAAGGGTCAACTTACAGAGATCCACACCATGAAAATCAATCCCATTTGGATCTATACCATAAACAAGAATAAACACCACAAAGATCTCTGCCTCTCTCCTAACTAGCCCTGAGGGATCCATTACTCTCCCCTGGTTAAGGTATAGAATACAAGCAATTAAGTGTACTTAATTTTCTTCATTTGCATCTCCCCTTTCTACTACAACAGTCCCAGTTAGTGGAGCACCCTCAAGGCATACTTCCATCAGCCAAATCCATCACCTTTTTCCTTCATCTCTTTCCCGTGTGCTCCTGCTTTTTTTCTCACACTGGGCTTTGTCTTGAGTTGATTCAACCCACCAATCAGGAAGAAAACAAAACAAAAAAGTGTTTTTTTGGCCAAGTCAGTGAGTTGAGCGACCTAGTGAACACTGGATTCAGTGCAGGGAAGGTGTAGAAGCACCTGCTTTGGATTGTGTCAAGCTGATGCCCAAGCAGCTTCATCTCCCATGGACTATTTTCTTTCATCCTTCATTCTGTTTTCCTTTTTCCAGATTCATGTCACCTATCTTCACTATTTCTTTAACAATTCCTAGAAAACAAGTGAAAACCAAAGACCATGGTTTATTTCTCAATCTCCCGAGGCAAACATTTTAAAAGACAAGCTACTTGATTCACCCACGGTACTCCAAAAGCGACCAGCAGCTACCACCTGAAGCACACGGGTCGCAGAGTTGCCCCTGGGATGAGTGAGGGACAGGGAGAGGAGCCGCCGGTCTCCGTGAAGGAGCGGGACCGTCAGCGGGAGAGGCGCCGCTGCTCCCATCGCTGCCCCGCCACAACTGCCGCCGGCCGGCGGCCCTCGCGCGCCACCCAGTGGGGCCGCTGCGGAACGGCTACGTCCTCTGTGCCCCAGAGGGGAGGCGGGGGGGGGGGTGTGTGTGTATGTGTGTGTGTGTGTGTGTGTGTGTGTGTGTGTGTGTGTGT
>JANHGL010015218.1:0-71598 GCA_024611195.1 Ceyx melanurus | reverse complement strand
CTCTAAGGTCTCCTGGAGCCTTCTCTTCTCCAGGCTGCACAATCCCAGCTCCCTCAGCCTGTCCTGGGAGCAGAGCTCTTCCAGCCTCTGAGCATCTCCGTGGCCTCCCCTGGACCAAAGCAGCAGGATCCCGAGTCTTTGATTGGTGCCCCTTGTGTTTGCAGGTGGTCTGAACGTAATCACCGTGAGAAGATTGGGGTCCATGTCCTCTTTGACCAGGTATTAAACATGGAACCTTACTGCTGCAGGGACTCTCTCTCCTCTCTTGACAAAGAGACCTTTGTCTATGACCTCTCCGCTGTGGTGATGCATCACGGGAAAGGGTTTGGCTCAGGACACTACACAGCATATTGCTACAACACAGAGGGAGGTGCGTGTGCCTTATTACAGGGGAAAGCAACTCCAGATACTCGGGTTTTACTCCTCAGATGGAGCCTGGGGGGAAGCTCCACGAGCAGAGTTGCTGGCAATGGAGTTTCCCCACCCTCGGCTCCTTCGCTTCCTAGAACGCGTTGCTGGTACCAGGGGGTTTTGTTGGGTTGATGGGTTGGTTTTTTTTGGGGTGGTTTGCATAAAGCCACAGATTGCTGCTCTTTGCTTTGCAGCCCTTGGGGATGCCTTCCTTGCTTGCTGGTAACAGCATGAATGCTTCATTTTCTCTTGCCATGTAACCCCGTGGAGCTGCTCCAGCTGGGTGTCTTTTCTCGGTGTCCTGGGGATGATGAGAGGAACAGAAAGTGTTTTGAGACTGGACAGGAACTATTCATGAAGAACATCCGCAGGGTTTTTGTGAGTTTCCAGCAGTCTCTTTCTGCAGCTGAATTACTATTGACTCTGCCTTCTGACTTGTGGAGAAAGAGATACAAATTGGCTGTCTCCAGGGAATTTTTCTGTTCCTAATTGACTTTTTGGGGGCTGTAATATGCAATTGGGTACATTCTGGTTCAGTATTTCTAAATTCTCTGAATGGTTCAGAAAGGATCCAAATATTTCCCAGATTACAGACTTCTTTTGACAGCATCTGTGGAGAAAAAGATAAAGAGATGCAGATAGAGATGCTTTTTATCTCCTAGGCTGCCCTTTTTCTCTGTGGATGTTTCCTATGAACAGTTCCCAAATGCATTCCAAAGGAATCATGCCTCAGTTACTAATACCCTCTTTCTCCCTTTTGACTCCTAGGTTTTTGGGTCCACTGCAATGACTCCAAACTGAATGTATGTAGCGTGGAGGAGGTGTGCAAAACCCAGGCCTACATTCTTTTTTACACTCAAAGAACGGTGCAGGACAAAGCAAGAATCTCAGAAAAACAACTCCAAGCTCAGGTGCCGTCCAGAAATAGTGATAAGGACAGAAGGTTGACATTCCCATGAGGGGGCAGCTCTGGAAATCACACTCTCAGTCGTTTTCAAACCCCTGGTGTTCACATTTTTTTTCCTCTTGGTAGGAAAAAAACCAAAAGGCTGGAGGAAGGGGGTCAGGGCTGGGAAAGCTTGTGGAGCTGGGAGAGTCTGACACGTGGGATTGTAGTCAGCATCTTGTTTGGAAAGCATCTGGTTGTGCAGTTAAGCTCACGACATGAAAGGAGGAGGGTTGATGCTGTGTATCATTCATCTCCTCTCCAAAAGGAGCAGCCTAAGGCTTGTGACAAGGTACAATCCCCCCTCCTCACTTGCCAGGCAGGTTTCTGGGGTGTGAATGACAGTCACCCAGGGATTTCTTGTTGGATGGATGGTGTTGGCTGCCCTGAGAGCTGTTGATTGGAGAATTGTTTCAAGTTCTAACAGGGAAAATATTCCCCCAGGCCTCAGCTCTGTCTGTGGTACCAGGTTCTTTGCCACCAGCTGAGGACAAGCCTGTGGCTGGCAAGTGGTCAGCAGCTCTTTCTCCTGGTGTTGCTGGGACTGTGTGTGCACTCAGGGGTTGGTTCTCTGGGCTGAACTGAACTGGCAGCTAAATTCATTGGGATTGTGACCCTCAAACAGCTCTGCTCTGGAGAAAGAGTGTCTAAAAACAAAAACCAAACAGGAAGGCACCCTTGGTCACACCTGCTTCCAGTGGCAGCTAAAGCAGCCAGTGCCACAGGCATCTGCTGGTGGAACTTACCAGGAGTATCCAGAAGCCTGAGCCCCAGTTCACCCAGCTGGGACAGCAGAAGTGGGTGGTGTGGAGGCTTCTGACACTGGTGAGGTAGCACTTTGGACAAATGTGGCTTCTTGTCCTCAGGGGAGCAGGGTGGTGGCTTCTGGTGCAGCCAGGAATGGCAACAGCCACTGGCTGTGGTGTTCACACGAGGCCCAGGCTGACTGGAGCTGGGGAGGTTGCAGAATTCAGCCTCTGAAGTCTTTTCTTTCTGCTGGGACATAAAGGGAAGGAATGTAATTAAATCTCAAGTTCCCCATTGAGTCTGAAAGGCCACAAAAAAATGTCTGTATTTGTAATCCTCTTTATTTTAGAATTCTGTGAGAAACACAGGGCCTTAGCTGACTGTTTGTAGTCACTTCTCAGCCTACAGTTGCACCTCAGGTGTTTTTCTACACATTTCATGTTTTAATCCAGTTGGGATATGTAACTGCAAAGGGAAACAACATCTTTCAGTCTTGATGGTTTGGGTTCAAGTTGAAGTAATCTTAAAATATGAGCTTCTTCAAAACAAACTGGTTCCAATTCCAGGCAGAGAAGTTCTGAAAGTATTTTTTCTCTCCCTCCCTATTCTCCTTTTATTCTTGTCAACCCTGACACCCCCATATTGTTGTTGGAGGTCTCCCAAATCCCATTATTCCTCTCTTTCCACTGCTGCTACTGCCACTTTTCCTCTCCTGTGGGCAAACAGGTCTGTGTTCCTTGGGCTGCTGTCATCACTTCAGCCACGCAGAGCTGAGCCCAGCAAGCACCAGCACAGTGCCCAGTTAGGGCTCCTCTGTCCTTCCAGTTCCCTGTTTCTTGGATGTCTGAGCAACATGCTGCTTTCTGAGCCTTCACAAACTGTCTTGACAACGAGGTATCATTTTGAGGTCAGAACACTCTTCTTTTTTTTGGGGGAGATGAGACAGTTTGAAGCAGTTCTAGGGGAGTTGATTGGTTGGGCTGGGAGGATTTCAGATGAATGTCTTTATCTTTACAAGGTAGGAGATTGGTTTGTGCTGCCATTAAATGCAATTAATGCGACCTCAGTGGGACAGATTGAGATACAAGAAAAGTGAATTTCAGGGGATGCTGCCTTGGGTTCAGCATAGGTAGAGTTGATACTCCTGAGAGACTCAAAATAACACATTTGTGATGATCAGATACATGGTAGATTCTCTCCTGGAGCAAAACCTACACTCTGGAGACTCTGTCTCAAAAAGAAAAGGAAAAATTGTGCTTAGTTGCCTTTTTCATAGGAAGGTGGAAGGGAAAAGTGGTTGTTTTTCCCATTCATCTCTCCTCCCAGGCCTGTCCACCCTTCAGAGGATTCTGTTCTAAACAACAGTCCTGCTTTGCTGTGAAACTTCCAGGCAGAGCACTGGGCTCCATGCTGGCCCTGTTTAGATCAGACAGTGGGTAAAGAAGCAAACCCACCTGCTCCTCTTCTGCTTCACTCGAATCTGGGGGTTCAGGTAGCAGGGCCATCCCATGGATCAGGGGGGTTTCAGGGGGGAGCTGCCCAAGCAGATTTTGCTGGTGACACCTTTAGACCTCCACGTGACGTTGGCCTCATGGTGCCAAGATGTGGAGATGCTGCAGCCAGAAAAACCATTGCCCTGATAGGGAAGGAGTGGATTGAAGTAAATAAACTTGCTTTTTCCCACCACTGTGAGGTTCCTGTAATACAGAGCATTCTCCCAAGCTTCAGAATGGCTAAACAAATTCTAATCCTAAATAAAACCCCAGTGAAATGAGCAGAACTATGGATTCCCTGCACCAACCAGGGATTCTTTGGCTTCACTGATTTTTAGGGATCTGCCTTTAGGCCACTCCTTCCACTGTACTGCTTTTTATCTCCTCAGTGTGTGTTTGGGTTCCACTTTTCAAGGGATGGTGGGTCAAAAAAAATCTTTCAGAAGGGTTCTTATCTTTAAAAACAAGCTTTGCAATCTACAGCTCCAGAAGGAGGGGAGAAAAATCAACAGGGGAAATCAAAAAGACCAACCCAAAGGCCCCACAAGTGACTTTAGCCCCAGTTAACTCTTCCCTGCCCTGAAGCTTGCACATGATTTGGTGGTGTTGGAGTCCCAGCAGAGCTCTGTGCCCCTGGGGTTCCTCCTGGGCTGCTGAACTGGTGCAGACTGGAGGAGTAGGGAAGGAGTTGGGATGAATGGAAGCACAGCCAAGGCAACAGCAGCAATCAGCTGCTGGGACCAGAGTTTGGAGGAGACAGGAGAAGCCTGGTGAGGGGTCTTTTGCAGGCAGAGCCTCCTGGGAAGTGTCAGCCCCTCCTTTGGGCTTGTAGCAGTTGCCTCCTCCTGGAAAACCACTGGAGTGTCCCGTGGGATGTTACAGTCCCTAAGGAACTGAATCCTCATGTGTCTAAAGGAGCTGCCAACTGAAAGCCCCCAAAGACACAAAATGCTTTGGGAAGGGAGAAGGGAGATGATAAATTGATGACTTAATTTCATGTGTGATTTGTAGTCTTGGCAACATTTCCAACAGAGGTGGCAGGCGATGGGTGTGACTTTTTTTGCCATGCTGAAGTGCTGCTCCCTGACTTGGCAAACCAGGACTTGGGGAGATCTGGAGTAAAGGCCCCTTCTGGGTTCTTTTTCTGCATTCCTAGAGGAGCTTGGGGCTGCTGGAGGGATCCCCTGCATCCCTTCAGCACAGCAGGGGGGCTGGGGAATCCTCAGGCCAGGGCTTCCTGGGAGACCAGAGCACAGGGATAACTCGTGTGCCAGGCGAGTGTGCAGTGGGCACAGGAGTAACAGCACCAGGGGCTCTGAGCCCTGCTGGGGAGGGGGCAGCTGAGACAGGGGGGTACCCACCCCAGGGCTCCTCTTCCAGCTGGGGCTGTGCAGCTCCCCCCAACCTAGGACCTTTTCCCAGCAGGTCTCCTCCTCACTCTCCTTTGTTAGTGGATGTTACTCAGCCCTCCAGGCCATTCCCACTGCTACAAAACCACCCCCATTCCCAGGTGCAAACCAAGTTTTCACCTGTTTATCAGATGTGCAAACTCCAGTAACCTACCCCTGGCAACCTCCAGCCCATGTCAAAGAGAATTAGGTCCTGTTTTTTTCCCTGCTTACCTCCAGCTTTGGTTAAGCAGCCACAAACTCTTTAAGCCAAACTCTTCTGTGCATCTAAGGATCAGTTTCCAGGAAAGGAACGAGGGGCTGAATTTATTTCCAGGAAAAAAAACTTGTGTTTTTTTACAGCTCTGCCTTCCCCTAAAAGAAACTTGAACTCTGTGTAGCAGCTTCAGCTTTGCTGGGAGCTCCTGGGAGGTGAGACAGGCCCAGGGCAGGAGGCTGGGGGGGGGGCAAATCCCACTTCTTATGCCCCTCTTGCCTTGAGTCAGGGCAGAATTCAAACTCTTGAGCACTTTAGACAGGTCCTGAGCTCTGAGGCTGCCGGCAGAGAGCGCTGGGCTGAGGCTGGACAGCAAAGGAACCGGTTCCCCTGCTGGGACTGGGCAGAAAGGCTGCACCCAGGGCTCAGAACAGCACTGGGAGCTTGTGTGGCTTTCCTGATTTTATTTTCCAGTGACTTTGAGGTCCCAGCAGCCCCTTGTTTCAGCTTCAAGACTCCTCTACTCACGTCACTAAGGACTTAAGCTGATGGCCGGTGAGCGGGGCACTCCCAGGCAGCAGTTGAAGGAGCAGAGAATCCCATTAATTCCCCAATTCCTGGCAGTCTGTCCTGCTGCCTCGCAGCTCAGCTCCTAATTGAGGCTTCAGCCACTTTTATTTTAGCCGAGGTTTGTTAAGCCAACGTCCACTAAGTCACCTATGGCAGCTTTATGGATTTAACTGGGTGAACTGGCCCCTGCCTGAACCCGGCCCCGGGGAGGAGATTAGTGTGTTCTAAATCAAACCCCAGATTAACTATCAAATGACTTTAATGTTCTAATTAATCCCCCTTTTTTTTTTTTTTCCTGCAGAAACTGTTTCTGCATTACTTAGATTATTCTGGACTTCAAAAGAAAGAAAAAATTTCTTTATAGGATGCTAAAAAAAAAAAATCCCCTTTGAAATTGGTGACTTTCTGGAGCAGGAGGAGTTTGTCCCCGGGGCAGGGGAGGGAGCAGGTCTCAGTCACAGGCAGCACTGACAGCAGAGGAATGGCTGAAATTAACACTCAAAACCCGTGTGAAACACTCCAAAGAATTCCCAATCCCAGAGCTCGGGGGTTGTTCTGCTCCTCCTGGTTCTGCTTGGAATTCCTGAGGGCTGGTCACAGTTTTGGTTTTCCTTTGAGTCCTGCTTAGGAGCCAGGGCTCGACTTGGTTCCTTTGGGGTGTGAAACAGAAATCATGTTTTGATGATTTTTTTGTAAATCTTTACTCTTTTTACACCTTGTTTTTTGTAAGATGAAGTTTCTTATTAAAAACAAAAAAAAACCAACCAAACAAAAAAAGACATTCCAGTGGGTCACATTATTTTCCATACTTTAATAAAACATCTAGAAGGGGTTACAGGAAGAAAATTCCACCCACGATGGCTTCACATCCTCGAGAAAAACATTCCCCGTGTACCTGGTGGAGCTGGAAATAAATCCTCAGCCTCCAGAGCCACCCTGAGCCTGGATGGGCAGCGAGGAACTGGGAATGGGATGAGCTCTGAATCCAGCACAGCTGGTCCTGGGGGGTGCTGAGCTCTGCTCCCGGGACCCTCTGCTTCTCCCTAGGACAGCAAGGCAGGGAATTAGATGGGGTTGGGTCTGGAATAGGAGGGGTTTGGGATTTAGTCTTTCTGGTGCCTGGGGGGGCTCTGGATTCAGTCCTTTGTAGCTCATTGTCACTGGGTTGGGTTGAAGGGACCTTAAAACTCATCTGGTGCCACCCCCTGCAGGGAGCAACATCTGCACCCAGAGCAGGGTGCTCAGAGTCCCCCAACCTCCCCTGGAATGGTGCCAGGGATGGGGCAGCCACCACCTCTCTGGGCAGCCTGGGCCAGGTTCTGCCACCCTCAGCACCACCAATCCCTCCCTGCAGTCCACGTCTCCCTCTTGCAGTTCAAACCATCCCCCCCTTGCCCCATCCCAACAGGCTCTTCAGAGCCTGGGCTGGCCCCAGAGGAGCTCTGACACCCACTGGGGTCTCTCCCGGGTCCCCCAGCGCTGCAGACCCGTTGTACGGAGCAGGGCAGCAGCTCCCGCTCCCCGCACCGCACCCCGGGGCCTCACCGCCGCTACGGGACGGGCTGCGGAGCCATCAGGTCGATGTCCGTCAGATTCCGAGCGACCCAAACTCCGGCGGCGAAGAGCCCCAGATTCACCAAGAGGTTCCTGAAAGACAAAACAGTCGGCGCCGGTTCCTTCCCGCCCGCTCCCGCGGCCCGATCTCGCTTCCCGCAGCCCTCCCGCCGGCGGCCTCGCACCTTCGGAAGTCGTTGCGATCGGTGGCGAAGCGGTAAGCGCTCCGCAACCATCCCCGCAACCCCTGCGGCGAGCTCCCCGGCCCTCCCGGCGTGCCCGTGCCGGCCGCTGCCGTAACCGCTGCCGCCGCCGCCCCCGTGGCCGCCATGGAACCGCTTCCCCGCAACCCGCCCCCCGCAGCCCCGCGCCGCTCAGAGCACGACGGCCTCAGGCACCGCCGCGGCAAGATGCTTCGGGGCATCTGCTGGCCTTTCGGCTTTGATTTAGGCTTGGCTTACTGTTTTGCTTCGTGTTTTTTGGAACGACAATTTTGGAAAGGAAAATTGTCACCAAGCATCCCGATTTTGCCGAGAACTGGCTGCCGGGTGGCAATTCCAGCTCTGGCATCCTCGGGGCTTTTTCCTCCTCTCCTCACTCAGAAATGGCAGCGGCTTTGGAGGTACCACAACCACCCCCTCCGAGCGAGGTGTTTTAGGTCAATGAGCGACTCGTGCGGTCCAATTGAGCCGGCGATGAGCACCGCTTGCCTGAGGGTTCGTCATACTCTAAACGCAGCAGTGTGCGACCGGTTGTTCTGCTACTGCAACCCCGGCTCTGAGAACAGAAGTGGCGTTTACAAGCTGACATACATCACAGCCAGAGTTCACCTCCATGTGCGTACACAGCCAGACATGGACAGCCTGAACAGGGCACCAGACACGTCAGACAGCGTGGGATCAATCCAGCGCCTTGGAAGGAGACAGATTTGGGTTTTTTTGGGCAACCATTCCCCCTTTTGCCATGATGTATATTAGGCCTGTAGACTTGCAAACTGGAAAGAGGCATCATGCATTATTGGTTTGACTAAGTTGTTTGGAGGGTGAGGAGGATAGGCAAGGAAACATTGCAGACAACCCACCCTCTGCCCCTACCCAGCAGAAAAAAAACCAAACCAACACTCTTATATCCAATGGATGGGCACCAGATACTGACCTTCAGGTCTCTGTGAACTATGCCATTTAGATGACAATGATTAACACTTTCTAGAATCTGCTGTATACAATGACTGCAAAGATACAAGGGCAGAATGGAAGGGAAAACATTTTAAAGGCACATAATCACATTAACTACAAAAGAAAATAAAACTTAAAAAAAAAAGATAAGGAACAAAAACAGTTTTACACCTCCTGACAAGTCTCGATTGTACATTAAACTGGAACAAACAATGTTGAATATAAAGCTACTTCCAGCTCTAACACATCCAAAACCGAAAGCAAACGACCAACCAAACAAAAAGAAAACAAAACACAAACCAATAATCAACCAAAAATGACATTTAACATGGAGCATGAGACACCTGAAGCATTAGACTGCATTTTCATTCAGCAGTATGGAAGCTTTTCCCAGTTTCCAAACGCTGCTGTAAGAAAATGCAAGTGGAGGCAGTAAAGCAATTAGTGACAATGCTTTGGAGTCTTTGCAAATGCCTGCCAAGAAGTGAACATTACAAGTGCTGAAACAAGAAATGGAAATGACACACAGAAACCAAATGCAACAAAAAGTCAAAAGCTAAGGAAAAGCAAACATTTCTCATTTTGATTCTCATGGTTTCTTCAAAGCTATTGGTAGAATAAGGCCAAGCCATTGAAAAAGGTGGCATGCACTTTGGTGTAGAATTTCATCTTCAAGCAGTAGCTTAGTTGGGAGTCACTTGTGAAATGGAAATCCACAGAAATGGGAACAAATGGCTTGATTTTGGTGCTTCAAATCATTTCATAAGCACCTATTTTTCCATGCCCAGGTTTGCAAGTTTTGGCCAGCCTAAAACTCCAGAAAGGACAACTGAAGCGTCCACCTTTTAGAGCACTGCAACGTTTCCAGATGCTTTTTGGCACCACAGGAGCTTCCAGTTTCTTTTTTTCCTGACTGATCCCCTTGTGGCAGGAGGCAGTGACTGTACCACGTAGCAGTCAAAGGCCAGAGGTTTGATCCTGCTCATCCCAAACGTTTTGACCATGGAATTCAGAAGGAATGGTCATAATCAGTAACTGGAGCCCAAGCCTGAAAACCCTTTCTCATGCAGGCAGTTCCCACCTCACTGGACTGCACTGCTCACATCAGTACTACTCGCATGAGTAAGGGCGTGCAGGAGCAGACCAGTAGTAACAGCTCTAGGAGATGCATCTGTAAATTCATTAACTATCTCTATAGGGATACATACATACACACACACACTATATAGATATACACACACAAATATAGCTATATCTATATATAAAAATACAGAGATGCATGAGAACTAGTTGTTTCACTTATTAGGTCAAGTTTTTACTGAATATATAAAGTGCATATACATATATATATATATCTTATACATATATATGCACAGCCCCTTCCAATACATAGTAATTCTAGAACAGAACAAAGAAATCCTGCAATTTTTACTTTTAAATCACAAGTATCTTAAAACCACACAATGACAACGTATGCTGGCCTTTGGCATCAATAGTAGAAATTTTATTTGAATCACTGCAGGCAAAAAAATAATTGATTTTTTTTTTTTATCTAGCTCCTGTCCTTCCACCTCACCTAAAATACAATTTTGTTTTCTACAATGTGCTGTTCCACATTTAGATGCTTCAAATAATGCCCTTTCCACCATGCCTACAGATATTGGCAGGAGCAATAAAAGTGTAAATAAACTTTCTAATATTCAGAGTTAACTTCTTGTTTGTCCATTATAATTCTACCACTGTTCTTAGGGGCACTTAATGCTCTCCAGTCATCTGCCAATTAATCCCAAATGCAAAGGAGTAAGTCAAACTTACATGTACTAAATATCAGTGGTAGTGGAGACTATGAACACATCAGAACAGGAGGATTCTTTAAATTTACTTTGAGATCAATTTTCTGTGAGGACCGTACTGGTAGAACATATTTTCTTTAAAGTAACTGACCACAATGTTTAGGATTCATAATTAGATGAGAGTTTTGAAGATTTCTTTTCATCTGAGGACAAGCAGATTCCGAGATGGAAAAATGGCCCTGGATGCTTTATGTCAGCATGCAAATTATGATAATTGCCAACTTATTCTTCAAATTTTTCAACAACCACTTGCAGTAAATTGCTGGAGATTTCAAATTTGAGCTCTGACTATGAGATGCAGGGTCTAATTGCTTATTGATGAAACACAACAAAGATGTTTCAATATGAAAAGGAAATTAGTACTTCTGGACTGAGAACAGAAATTATATTTAATGTAACATTATTTCAAGACCAACATGGATTTTGAACTTTGCTCAGCAAATGTAAGAATCCCTAGAACTGAAATGTTTCAGCCAGTTTGCAGGAGAAAACTGGTTACCATTTTAACAACTTCAGCAAGGGTTTATTTCAGCCTGTTCAGATCAGCAGACATCAAGATTTTAGAGAGTTCATCACAGTCTCTACACAGTCGAGAGCTCAAATGGCCAAACTTTGCCCTTCCAAGTCTAAGAGAACTCCAGGAGAAAGCCTAGAGTCTCACAGGCTATGCTAGTGAAACTGATGCCAAACACCGTGAGATATTTAAGCAACTATCCTAAAATGATTAGGCAACAACAGAAAACCAAATTACTTACCTGGCATCTGCTTCACTATAATATTCTCTTGCAACTATATCTTCAAACAATTCACCTCCAGTGACTCTGTTAGAAAAAGCAAGATGGGAAAGAGCATTTTAGAAGTGAGAATGAGCATCTTAAATTAACTTGAAAGGGAGAAATCAGAGAGGAATAACCAAAACACTTGTACAGATATGCAACATGTTTTGACCAGCAAGGGGAAGGAACTAAAGTGGAAGGTTTGTCCATACACATCATTACATGAATGGAAAGTATGTGGTAGAAGAGCAAGGAGCAGCAGCTCATTGGGCAAGATGTCAAAATTAGTAGAATAGGATTAAAAAGTTAAAAGTGAGAATAATTGGAGTCTTCATAACTGTAACAGCCATTTGCATATTGCTGGACTAACACTTCCTTGGAGATCCCACTTATTCTGTCACATCAGATGACAACAGAAATGACCTGCTCAATCAGCAGCATAGCTCCTTTCATGGGAGAAGGCCAGTTAAAGAACTTTCCACCTTTCCATCATCCTTTTTCTGAGTGCTGTTCTGTACAAAAAACTGCAACAAAAACCCTCTGGAAGAGGTAGAATAGCTGTTTGCCTAATTTGTGTTTTCTTTCTGTCTTCTACTTTCCAAAAACTGGCTTTGGTTGCTGTAACACAGAATGTTTGATCGATGCCTGTTTTGTCAGTCTTTGATCCCTCCTTTTTGCATGTAGATTTGTCTGGTAAAGAGGAATCATTCTCTCTTTGTGATGAATGAAAAAACAAAGCACACTTTGATCTAGTTCTTCCCTAACCTCTTATTTTTGACCCAAGCCAAATAAAACAGAAAAAGCTTTCTGTCATCCAAGTGCTTTTGAGTGGAGGAAAACACCAAGCTGATGCTTGTTCTTCTCAAGCACCAAGAAAAGAGAGGGATGTGCTTTGTCTGCTGACACTGAACATTTGCTTGGCATTCATAACCATGGTTAAGTGATGAAAAAACAAGAGTGAGAGCAGAGCAGGTGAATTCACTGACAACCAAACAAGTAATCACCAATTCCCATGCTCTGTCATGCTGAAAGAAAAACTGCCAGAAGATCAGCTCAGTGGCCAGGATGAAGGACAGCCATGCAGGGGACTGAGTGCCCAGCACTCAGCCACCACTTCCAAGCTTCTGCAGGTTGACAGAAGTGATTTTTCCCTTGTGTTTGACACTCCTGAGGTCAAACCTGGAGTACTGTGTCCCCTTTGGGCTTCCCAGTACATGAACAGCACTGATTAATGTGTCTAGTGAAGGGTTACCAGGATGGTTAGAGCTGGAGGCATGTGGAGAGGCCAAGAGAACTTGGTCTGGTGACCATTAAGATCATTAAGGCTCAGAGGAGATTTTGCTGCTGTCTACAACACTAACAGGTGGATATGCAGGCAGCACAAAAGCAACAGACAACCTGAAACCCTGGAAATACCAAAAAGGTGTAAGGATTTTTGTTCCTTTATTGTTAAACACAATCTCCATCCTTGAGGATGTACCAAGCTTGACAAATCCCTGAGCAACCTGGTCCAGCAGGGCCTTGTGAGAGAAGAAAGGTTGAGGCACTTACCCTAGGCAAACACTGTTCTGCAATTAGGCTTGTGTGTGTGTGGATATTTGTTTCTCCTACACAGTGCAGTTCCTCCACTTGGAATTCAAAAACAATGCCAGGATTCTAAGTGCACCAATTGTTGCTGAAGACAATCTCACTTGTAAGACACTTCATGCAGCCCATTACTCATCTTACTATAGATGTTACTAATCCTCAGATCACTGTATCTGAGGGGAGAAACATGACAGGAGGAAGTCCTTGGCTTGGGAGAAGTATCACAGAAGGCTCTCTTAGTTAGTTATCTACAATATGTAGGAGCCATATTGGTGGATCAGCAAGATGCCTCTGGTCCTTGGCAGTGACATCAGCAAGACCTTGAAAATCTCTACTTTGCCTAGTCAAGTGCAAAACAACAACCATAATCCAGAGTAACACTGCCATGTATGCACTTCAGAGATAAGGAGTCAGCAATCAAAAAGGAATTTTATATATATATATATATATATGTATGGGATATGCTAATACTTCAGTGCATCTCTATCTCTCATATGCAGGGCTTCTCAGAGAACACTCCAATACTGTGTTTTATCAGAAAGTTCAGCTTTCATGTTTCCATGTCCAGTTTCCATGTGGATTTTAAAAGACTTCCAGCTTCCCATTTTGCCAGTGCAACTGTTCACTCAAATGCATGTCTGTATGTTCATCACTTTTTTCCTGCAGATAAAACAGAGCTACAGAAGCAAAGCAACAGGCTGCTTCTTCACACTGCAGACATCTCCGTGACATTAATTCAAAATAAAGTGACAATGATTGTTTTTTTTAATATTCACAGAAAAAGCTCTCTCTCCTCTTCACTTTCCTACGTGGGATGCAGGTTGGTTTTTTTTTACAGACTAAAAGAAATTTCTGAAAAGCCCCAGTGGTGCTGAATCCCCCGCAGTGTGAAAGAACTCATTAAGATAATGACAGGAAGGTATGTGTGGGAGGAGTGACAGTGTTACACCACACTCAGGCTCCTGCTGAATAGAGAGGAAATAAATAAATAAAAGCAGGTGCATGGCCTTCATACTGAAAAAGTCCATATGGTCCCATTTTTTTATGGCAGCTCTTTTATGTGCATGCTGTGGGTTTTTTTTATGGGCCATGTATTTTTAACTGCAGGAAAAGATGAAGTTTCACTAATAAATAGTATCGGCAAGATTGAAAGCAAAAATCTCTTAGTAACTATGAATCACTATCCTTACTGATTAGGCAAAAGTTTTTCAAGGATGCACCATATTCCTCTTCCAAAGACAACTATCAGTCAGTACAGACAATACCTCGACCATTTAGACATCTATTTTTTGCAGAATTCAAACAAACCCCCCAGACCCCATGATCAAAACACAAAAAGCTGTATATAGATGGTGCAGCTTGTTTTCTATGAAGCAGGAGAAAACCAGAACTATGTGGACCATTCCAACTGCACATGTAAGAATCTGTTCCTATTTTCTCCTGAATGGGACTGAAGGCTAAAGTGAGGAATTTCCAGCCAGTCCATTTTTTTTTAATTCCCTGAGAAAGATTTCCTCTATAGCCTTGAAAAACACCCCAAACAAGCTAAACAAACAGCAGAGTGTGTCAGAGAACAAGAACCCACATTGTGCCCTAGAGCCACTGGCAGAGAGCACTTACCTGGGATGTGTACACATGACAGACTGGAGCAGTGAACCCTGAATGCCCTCACTGCAGACTGACTGTTTCATACATTTTGCATTGCTGGGCTGAAAACTAGATTTCAAGAAGTTTTTGCAGCTTTGTATTTAAGAAAATTAAGTCAGAAAATTAACCAGAATGCAACCTGAACACAGCTGAACATGGAAGATGCAGGTACTAACTTACCTGCACTGAATGCAAATACTTCAGCTCATATGCTCAGCAATGAGCTACTTCACATTTCTTGGGGAAATAATTATTTCTCATTCTAAATGGCAAAATCATGTTGGGTCTAAGAAAGCTCTCGAGGTTGAGGTGCTGCCTGTCAAAACCATAAACTGCACTGGAAGTTATTTGCAGTTGAAATAAATCCTTTTACTTATTTAAGTCAATTGGTTTTGCAAGACAATTCCTAATGTTTGCCCACATCCAGAACCAAAAGCAGTAACTGTTCCAGTGAGTGGCAAAGTTTGCCTGTGCCAGGGAAAAATGAAGATTATCAGTGGGATTTCTTTTTCAAGAGCCTGAGAGACATAACCCATGTTGTCAGCACCTCTTCTCCACTACACAGCCTTATCTAGAAGCAGCAAGCTCCACGTATCTACAGGACAAATTCCTGAAGCAAAATGGGAGATAAGAAGAAAACTTCCTTTCTCTATGTTGGGCATTCTGCACAGTGTCAAAATGAAATATTCTATCTATCAGGATGATATGAATCAGGCCTAAACCACTGAAAGAGTCTTTCCCTCTCAGGAACTGAGGCTGACCTTTCAATCCAGCAGTGGAGATTTTCTGTAGATAAACTGCCATTCCACAAGGGCTCACGTTTCCTTTACAGACAATTGGTTTCCAGTAAAGAACTGCTTTTTGAGTCATCTCTTTGATGAGCTTTGGCAGCTGTTTTGCAACTTTCATTTCTATACTGACACGTCATGTTACAATTCACCTCAACAGCAGCCCCACTCATCCACATTCTGATAGGGAATTCTCCAGAGTGACTTTCAAATGAGTTCTTCTTGCATGTGCAAGTGACCAAACACGTTACTGTCTTTCCAGTTCTGGTTGCATCTCTTTGGCTGACTCACTGCACCAGGGCCATGCATTTCTCTTCAGAGCTTTCCATCTCATAGTTTGAACACCACATCCCCAACATGCTGAAGATATGCAAGACATATACTTACAAGTCAAAGACTAAGTAATGGAATCCTTCTTCTGATATGCTGTCGTGGAGCCGCACTATTGAAAGGGGGAAAGAAGATAAACACCAGTCATCTTTTTTTGTATCACTGCAATTCCACCACAGAAATGATATTGCCTCTGTGTGTTCCCATCTGTGGGTTGCTAGCTCATTGTACAGTCATCCTCAGAGGAGCTCTGGTTTTTGAGGCCCCAGAAGAAGGCTGCAGTCATTTCCTCCCAGCTCCTGCCTGTGGAGGCACACACAGACACTGCACCTTGGCCTTGCCCTTCACACTGAATCATGACTAAGCACAGGCCCAGGCAGGCTTCATCTTAATAGACTGGATTCATATGATTCAACTCCCCTTTTCCAAAGCAGCCCCTCCACTCCATCTTTTCAACAGCACATCCAGGAGTCCTCAAGTCACTGGACTTGTATTCCCTTAAAGCAGCATCCTTGATGTCATACAACTATTTACTCAGCAGTATTACATGTTGTTGTAAACAAGACAAGATGGGGGAAAAAAGCACAATTAATATCAGATTTCAGCAGCATAACAAAGCAGTACATTCCAGACAATAGATGCTGATTTTGAAAGAGAAAGCATCACTGCAAAACAAATGTGTTTGACTATACTAAAAGTGGTCAGAGAGGGACTGCTATACTCCTGCTCATTTCTGTTACTTACATATTTCCCTCTAGTCTTCTTACCTGCCATCCACTTCAACCACATGAGTATGATCCAAATGATTATCACTTAGAGAATCAAACAGAAACTCAGGGTACTCTAAAACTGCTTTGTGTTCTGAAATGAGCTGATGAAGAAAGTGTAGAAGAGACAGATTTTTGGATTTCCCCAGATGGTAGCTTTATGTATTAATAATTTTTTACACAATACGTGGCATTTAAAAAAAAAATAAATCAAACCAACTGAACTTTTTTTGCTTAATAATATTTAGCCCTGGGAAACATCTTGTGTTTACACAATACTGAAGAGAAAACCAGCTCTTGGCCGACTCACTGCCCAGAGCTCATGATGATTCAGAAGAGCCAAGTAGGTCTAAACCAGAATTTGTGGTTTTGGCTGGTTGGCTTCTCCAAGTTTTTACAAAGTACAAGCCTTGAGCATAAAAGACCATGGTAGTGCACTGCTGCCAAAAAAACCACCCCAAATCAACCTTCTTTCTGGGTGCCCTTTTGACTCCAGGTTGCTAATAGACCTAAATGTGTGGTCTGCAAAGGAAAGTAAATGCAAGGTCAGACACCAAGTACCAACCTAGAACAGTGTCCTGAAATTTCTAACTCTAAAGAGTTAAACCCCCTCAAACCCCTGGCTTTTGAGAACACGACTTCACACCCTGGTATCAAAGATATTACTGATGAATGGCTGTTCAGAAATGGGCTTTAGACAGACCCTTGGGTATGTCACAGGGATGTGACATCAACCTGGGAGGGCAGCTAGTTGCTTTTCCATGCCTCTCCCCCAAAGTTCAAAGCTTCCCAAGATTTCATACCCAGCAGATTGGAGTTTTTGATAGAAGCTGCTTGTTCCCAAAATAGACTGGTACAAACTCAAAGCATGGTTCTGCTGGGAACACTTTTTAACATTCAGCAGCATTCCTCTCCTCACTGCTTGCTAACAGCCTTCCATTCCAACAGGCAGGAGCTTTCATATTCCAATGCCCATATTCTGTACAGATACTGAGAACTACCAAATACTGCTGCTGAGGCAGAATATTTGCTGCCAGCTGCTTCCAAAGAGCTCTGAAGCCTATAAAACAACCTAGGTTTTGGAAACGTTTTTAGTAAACTGAAACAAAGGATTACATCTCAAAATTTAGACATTAAATCTACCTTTCAACTATTGCTTTGGTATTAAAACCAGTCTTGGCTTGGCTACAAAGCAGTCAACAGTCTACATTCATTCACATACTCTTCAGTATCTATAGTTCACACCTCCTACTGCTCCAGTTTGGATCTGCAAGCACCCAGCTGAAGCAAAGGACTGTGTTCTTTAATTACCACTGTATTTTTTTTAAACACAGAATGACTTTTACACACATTTATGAGAAAGTCATCTCCTAAGTAAGAATGAAGTCAACACGACTTTTGTAACAGTCATGAGGCAGTTTTAGAACTGTGATCCTGAAGTGACAGATTCATAGGAGAAGAATAAGCTGCATTTCATTGCCTTTGTACAAAACCCCTTCATCTCCACAGAGTCAGAGAGAGCAGCAGCTCCATTCAGAACAGCAGCATATTCTGACTGTGTCAGAAGATCAATACACAGCACATGAAAACTGGAGCCCACAGTACAAGTTCTCTTGGATGGAGGCATCTCCCCTATCCCTGTTACCAAGCAGACCACCAAAGCACCACAGGAATGGGGTTTCTAGGGGTTCACCTGCCTGAAACTGGAGGTGCTCCCTTGGGCACATCCTCTCCTGGAAGGGGTCACCTTTGTTCACAGTTCTTCACTGACTAAAAAGGGCTGTGATTTGAAATGATGGACAACAGTCTTCCTCAGCCCAGTGAGGCTATTTCCTTACCAGCCAAACTCTAGTCTGACATGTCAGTGGGGGGACCTTCTCAGGGATCACATTCTTTCTTTTTCTTTCCTCCCAAATGTCTGAATCATAGAAGTGAGACAGTACAAACCCTTCTCTGAATCAGGATCACATGCCTCTGATTGTCTCTGGAAAGGAAAACAGGCTGAGGCAGCCAGGGAAGAAGAAAGCTGACTTTTGCTAAGTACTTATGTTGACTTATTTGGTCATTTCAGATACAGTTTTATGGCAGTAAATCTGCTAGGTGAAAATCCCTTGGGGAGTGCTGTCAGGACCAAACACACCCTGTGGCAGAAAGGACACCGGAGTAACTCTGTTTCCCTCCTGCCTGCAGCAGGATGGTCCTTCTCTTCCCATGGGAGGAGCTGAGAGGAGTCCAGGGAGCACAGAGCTCTTTTCATCTGAAAGGCTTTCCAACCACCACTCTGTGATAATTGCTATAATAAATTAAGAAGGAACTCCTATTAGCTTTATTAAACTTGTATTTAGTCAGTGGTGTGGGCAAACACCAATCAGAATCAGATAGAGAAGTAAAATGATTTTTAAGGTTTTGTGCTCAACTATACTACTTTAAGTCTATTCCACAGAAAACAGCTACAGATACGATAGCCAAGCATACATATTATTTCCTTTCTGAATTTCTGCCTTTTAAGAAAAAAACCCAAAGTATTCCACATACTTCCAATGACAATTGAGTTCTTCCGGGTAGGGAACAAGTCACACAGTAGGTCAAGTCGGATAAAAGCTCTTCAGGATAAATATATCTAATTGTATCCAAAGCTGTTGCCTAAAGTATGTATTTTTGTGGAACTGCTGAAGTGATCACTTTGATAAATCTGGCATCTGAACTCGTTCCCATTACAAAAACAAAGTATTTGAGGAGACAACTTCAAAGAGATGTCCATGGTCAGCACAGCAGCTGCAGGAGCATGCAGAGAGGTGTCAAACTGCCTGAGTGCCACTCACCAGAGCAATCCCATTCATGGTGTTTGTTAACAGAGCAGGGAATGGAGTAACTCATTAATGGTAAATAATCTATGGATTCCCAGAAGCATTACTGCTATAACTTTGTGAAGCTAGATGTTTTGGAAAGAAATGGAAAGTAATGGAAAGAACGGAATTAGTTAATTTAATATTGGGGTTGCTAGGAATTGGTATCTGCCTGCCACTAGGTATGGGGATAGATAAGCTGTTTTTTAAATGTATTTGAAAATAAAGAAGTAAACCAAAAACTGAAAAAAACAAACTAAACTGGGTCATTGAAAGTGTATAACCAGATATGGTTTTTGTGACACTTGAACGAATCAATTTTGCTGTTTCAAAACACATGTCTATAAGCATTTTCTGCTCCCTCTCCTCTGACAAAGAATGCAGCAAAGCTACTAGCTGAGGGATGGGAGATCTGCAGTGGCTTAGCATCGTTAGGACTCGGATCTTCTGCAAAGTCACCCTTTGTCATCTTTCCTATTCTGCTAAATAAATCGTGGTGACGGGGAAGGAAAATCAAGTTACTGCCAGAACTTAATCACAAACTCACCACACGGATGCCAGTGCAGAAGCTGTTACAGCAGGGCCAGGAACTGAAACCAAAGTCAGAATTCATGGTATAGCTTTTAGTCTAGACACCAAGCTAAACATGCCTGGCATCCCAAGCTCCACGTGGTAAACACAAGGGAGCAGGGCTGCAGATGCAAGAATGCTGCTGTTTGCACTCATCAGGCATCTGCTTCCTTAAATCTTCAACCTCATTCCCTATACCTCAGTACTCCCCATTTTCCAGTTGCTGTCACTACTTCTCTGGATGCACAGTACGAATGATCTGTGGTGAACAAGCCAAGTCCTTAGCTCAGTGGTGCGTACCAGTCACGACTCCAGCCTGCAGACACCCAGTGCAGTGCCAAACAGCACACTGGAGTTCCTGCTCTGCCTGCAGCTCCTCTTTCCTGAAAACAATCCATTGTGGATATCAACCCAGTAAGCAACCTGGGAAAATGCTCAGGTAGTCAGCACTCTGTCTGGATCTCAGCTCCCATGAACAGCCTAAAGCAGGTGGGTGGAAGGTGATCCACAGCTGCAGAACAGGCCACGCAGACACCCTCTGTCTGGAGCTGCTCTGTCAGCTGCTGAGCCACAAGGAGCTCAAGTCACGGAGCAGGTCTTGCCATGAGTGATGAGCAATGTTCATCAGTGTGCAGGGAAGCATCCTTTGCCCTCTGCTCTCATTCCTGGAGCTCAGAGTCAGACATGTAGGCAGCAGTGTTAAAGCTGGGACTGCTCCTTACCTTGAGACTTCCTCACATACAATGCTATTCTTCTGAGACAGTGAAAGCCTGAGGCCCTCTGTAATAAAGCTGCTCAGTTAGAGTAGAAAGAACTTTGCAAATATTAATAAGAGCCATTACCTAACAATCTAAAATATTCAGAGGCTAATCTGGTAAGATTAGTACAGCAGCAATGCTCAAGGGCAGCTGATTTCTGAAAGGCATTAACCACAGAGTAATGTTTGCATATCCAAGAAAAGAATCCTTCCCCACTCTGTGAAATACCCAAGCAGTCTACTGTAATATTTACTATCATTACATGACTTCATACAAGACACCAGTGCTCTGCATAATGTTAACAGGACTATATTCAGCAATCAAAAATCAAAACTATATGGCTTCCCAACTGATTCCAGAGGTAACTTTTCATTAGGTGCAAATTCACGGTTATTTAGGGTCAACAACTTGAGAAAAAAAATAACCCAACACTATTAATCTGCATCTGTACTGGCATAATGAAAAATGACACGAAAAATAATTAGGCAATTTAATATTTGAAGAGACTGACTGCATTTGTCCTCAAGGCACTGTAACAGCAAGTGTTAACTAGTATGAACAAAATGCCATATATTCTAAAAATACTCAATCTGTGACCAAAGCCCTTCCCCATCAGAGCCCTCACGCAATAACCTTCTGCATGCTGATTAAATGCCAGGAATGTTTACATTCACTGCCTTCATTAAAACCCCTCAAGTCTAATGAATGCTTAGAAGTTTGCCAAACTGGTAACTTCGATACAAGATTCTTTTACAAGAGATTTCTTTTAACAAAAAGCAAAAATTTCTTTGCTGAAGTACAAACTTGGAGCTACTCAACACACTAAAAACCAAAGCAGCTTCTTAAGTCAGGCTTCAGGCACCAAGTGCTACCAAATGGAACTTAAAAGTCAGAAATCAATTCATCAGAAAACCAGCTGCTAAAAATAAAACAGCCCAAATAACATTAACTACTTAGAAAAAGAGTAGTCTCCAGGGAGAGCAGATGTAATAACTGATGCTATTTTCTTTTACCAACAGCTTTTAGCTGCTTTTGAGCACACCTAACACAGGTGTGTGTGCATTTATGCATGAGATGGGTACTGTGGCATCATATCCTCTATCTTTGAGGTTAAAAGGAACAGTGGGAGTCACCTACCTTTAATTTATTCATATAATAGCTGTTGTATATAGTCATTTAAAAAACCAACACAGCACTACAATGAACACATGTATCTTCATATCTTCATTTATAATAGTGTCATTTAAAAGAAATCCTGTATTTCAGGTTGAGCTAATTCCTCTTTGCAATTAAAACCCTTGTAAGTTTAACAAGCTTTTTTACAATGGAACAAAAAGCCTTAAAATGTCATCAGATTAAGCTTTATGAGGATAGCTGCATGGATTAAAACAAAGTCTGACACGAATCTGTGCTAGGAGCAAACTGGTGTCTCAGCTGCCAGTGTTGATGCTTGAAGCACTAATGTTTTTTAACCATTGCAGCATCCATCAGGCCAGTGAGAAGAGGAATAATGACAATCTGCAGGAGAATTCACAGCGTGCTAACTATCAGAAGGACAAGCTGTAATGCAGAGATGCTCTAGTAATGCAAATTAACAGGGTTGGAAAAGCACACAGCAAGCTTCAATGGAGGGGGTGCAATTTGCTTCGTTTTTCTGAAGGAAGGGGCTGGATGTTAAGCAAGGCTTCTTCTCAGCCCAGGGCTGGGCAGCTCACAGATTGCCAAGATTCACTAGCAAGTGATGGGCAGAATTTTTTGGTAGTTCAAGAAACCGAAGTGATGGAAAATATCAAATGAAAAAGTGAATAAAATCCACTCAGTGCACAGAATGTAACATCCTAGGCAGAGAAGAAGAGTCTATTGATCCCTGACTTTTTGTCAGGTATTTTTTGCCAAGTGCAAACATGGCAGCAAAAGCTGTCAGCTAGTCTCTGGCTCCATCACAAGAAAATGAACCATTAGACAGAGCCACCCAATTGTCAGAACTGGGCTTTGTTCCTTTTAATACTCCCAGTACTGGCCAACACTGCAACCAGATTCAAGATACAGAATATGGAGGACCTACATCTCTACAAAATTGGATCCTGAGGGGTCAGGACACAATCTCTCTTCTTGGCTTTCCTCTCTTAAAACACATTATAAATAGAAACATTTTATATAACAACCACTCAGAGTAGGATACTTCATTTTTTAAATGCCTCCCTTTCATGGAGGTCCCAGGGTATTTAAAAAGCATCAGCTGATGAGAACAAAGACACTCCCCTTTAAATATTTTACACAAATGGAAAGCAGTAAATGGCAATCCTGTACACGACTGAAGAAGTACCACAGCCACGTCTCAGAAAGGAGCCAGATGCACACTATGGAAATGAAGTAGGGGTGAAGAACCAGCTCTCAGGGGAAACACAGCAACTACTTTATTTTTCCACCAGCTTTCTGAGGAAGCTGTTGTGAAAAGAGAAATAACATTGGTCTTAGCAGGACTTGGTTTGTTTCTCACAACAATGCACTGGCTACTGTGGGTGAAAACTCCCTGAACACACCCAGTCAGGGAGCAAAGGGGCTCAAGGTTCTTTGTTAAATATTGATATAGAGCTATACCATTAACCCATCTGTTTCATCTGAGCACTGTGCTGGTCTGTGCACTTCTCTGTGTTTACCTGCATCATGTTTAACCTCCTCTTTGACAACAGAGAAAACAAAAAGCAAGCCTAGGCATCTTTACACTGGCTCACACCAAAGATGCAAAGAAGTCTGGTTTCTTTGCATCTTTCTTCAAATCTGAGAAAGCAGACTGAAAAATTTCAAGGGGAAAAAAAGAAGGCTGCATAATCAGTCTCTTATTTCTAGCTGCCTGTATGATGCTGCCAACATCCTCATAGCATCAAACACTGCACCTAGATCACCAAATGCTGCAGTTCATCAACACACAAGCTGCAGCAGCTTTCAGTAATTGAACAGAGACTGAGAGATTCCAAGTCCTGTACAGCAAGAGAGGGTGTTTCCCTCCCAGTCCCACTCCAGCTCTATCCAGTGGGCTCAGCTTAAAACCATCTGTAGTGCTTACTGAGTGCATGTGGCTTCCCCCTCTATCAATCAGCTATCACAGCAAGTCAGGCTGCCAGCACTGAAGACAACTATAAATTACTATCATTTTCCTAACGTGCAACTTTACAAGTGAATGATGATCTGCAGTGATTGAAAGGGCTTGTTTTCCAAAGAGCAGGGAATGCAGATTAACTTAACAGATGACAGACTTGAGGTTTATGATGAGAAGCTGCCATTGTCTTTTAATCACAGTTTCACAAGAAATGGAAATGAGAGAGTTTCTCCTGTCCCAGGGGACCATTTTTCAGACTGTAATTAGCTCAGTGCAAACCCACAGAAACTTGGATGGAAGAGAAGATGCAGCAGAGAGCTGGGATCCAGTCTGTATTCACACAACCAGACTAGGAGCTGCAGTTGAAGCACCTCTCTAAATATTCCTCCTATTTAGCATGTCCAGTAACTCCCAAAATATATATCCTACAAAAGATACCTACAGGTCCTTCAGCTGCAGTTACAACTTTAGATCATCACCCAGTTCTTTTCCAGCCAGAATGCAGAGCTCCCTAAACCCAGCAGTAACACCATGGATACCAGACCAAGTATAAATGGCTGGAATGCAATGAATTAACTCTCAAGGTCACCTGGTAAAGAAATGCCCAAGAAATAAATGAATTGGAAAGCACTACATGGATGATCCAATTGTTGCTACACGAGTCCTGTTTGCTGCTGTGCAGCACAGAGCAGAAACTGGGGATTTGATTACAATACAATACCAGAACATCTCTGAGATACAAGATCAGGAGCAGAGGGCCATGCTTGGCCCAGTGTGGCTGTAATGAGAAGCTGGATGTATTTAAAGGAGACAGACATCTAGAGGACAAACTATAATTAGAAGCACATTCCCGTGGGCAGCCCATGAGAATACTAACACTCTGCTGAAGCCACTAAAAAAAGAACTTCCAAATTTGGAAGGTGACTGGGAGGAGAGAGGTATCATTAAACCCTTATTAACTGGAAAAAACCCCAGATCAGCAGTTTTGTGGGAGTAAGGAAGCCCTCAGCACTGAAATCTGCAAAAGACAAGACTGAGGTTTGCCACGACAAGGTATTTATCTGTTGCCAGGGATGGAGGGTAGTGGCATTTACAGGGTAAATAATCATGCCAAGCTAAGCCTGAGTCCTGATGAAGACAGATCTGCAGCTATTTAAAAAACAGCAAAAACAGTGATAAAAACATTACAAGGGAACTACCCTTAGGAAAACATGGACTTGGACAAGAAGCTCTTGAAAATCTGGAAGGTTCTGGTGATTTTTTGGAGATAAACTGGTCAGCAGCCTCTAGGAGGTAGTTGCCATCATCACTAAAATCTGGAATATTAAGGGGTATTCCAGACCATTTAAAGCTGGGGAAGAAGGAGGATGGAGGGACATTCTGAGCAGAGGTGTTGTCTATCCAAGCAACCATTCTGTGTGCTGGAGCCCAGCCTTCCAGGGGATGCCTGCCCAAGGGGAGTGTGAATGAATTCTTGTTTCCCCCTGCCCATTCTCTCCCCCATCCCCCTGAGAGGGAGTGAGCAAGCAGCTGGAGGGTGCATAGTTGCTGCCTGGGGTGAAACCACATTGCTGAGCAAGGAAAGAAACTGGACTGCTATTTTTTTCCTCTCTCTTGACTTCTCTAGAACACAGCTCATGGATAACTTGCACTGCCACTCCTCCTAAGGTCCATCTGCACAGGCAGGGAACACACCCCAGGTTGCTAGACCACTGTTGCTAAATGAAGAGCCACAGCCTGATGTTCACTCAGATATAAAATTTCTTCTTGAATGGGCATTCCATTTGTAAAGATGCAGAAGATGAACACCAAAAGCAGAAGGAAAGGGGATTTCTGCACATGGCATGACAAAGCTCAGCCTACTAAATGTACTTCCAAATCCAGGATGTGCAACCAATGCAAAAATGTTTACAGTTTTTAGTCAAACTGCATTTTCATTAAGAATAAGACAACATTTAAACTTTAAAGCAGATGTGTTCTGAAGAAGAGACCAAAATAATCCAAACAGGTATGCAGCTCTATTTGGGAATACCCACTTTTCCTTCCAGTACCCACTTTCCTGATCAGCAGGAAACATTTTAGAGAACAAAACATTGGAAACTCCTTGCTCCTTGGCCTGAACTATTTTCTTTTGCAGCATCTCCCCAGAAAAGTATGCTGGAGGATAGAAAATCCCAGCTAGGCATATAGACACTTTCATTTATTTATTTATGTTGACAGGAAGGTGTTCTGACTCTAGAGAGGGGCCTGGAGTGGTTCCTGCAGGTTCTCCAAACGAGCAGGACAGGCCCTGAACAATCTTGTTACTGCACATGGCTCGAGCTAGGGGTTGGGACTAAATAACCTCCATTCCATTCCTCCCAACTCACATGATTCCATGATTCATGATGCTTTTTTCAGGGGGCAGGGTATGTAAGTCAAGCAAGTGTCTGGGCAGATGGGAGTAGACCCAAATATTTCCTCTCCAACTGAGCTTTCTGGGTTGGTCTCATCTTTGGAAAAGAGTAAAGACATTCCCAATCTTCCCAATAGGGAGCTCCCAAAGCTCCACTCCTGATTTATGATCACTTCAGCCAAAAGCTGATCCATGGTCCAAAGCCAGGAGACCTTCCTTTTGCCTCTCAGTGCTCCCAACCCAGATCCCCAGCTCTCCATCATTCCCTCACTCAAGCGTTTCTTTCTCCCCAGCAGCTGGGTCACTTTTCCTCTCTCCCCTCCCTCTGCCCCCTCTCCAAATGTACCCTTTTCTGTCCTTTTTTTCAGTTTGGGTTTGTTCTGTTGTTTCTCTCAATTAAGAAGTTCTCACTATTTTTTTCCAGCATTGATCCAAGAATTAGTGCAGAATTCACCTAGTAAACTGTCAACACTGTTATCTGTAGAAAGCCAAGGGAACAGAACTTACAGTATCCCCTAAAAACACTCTAAAAATGTCTGTGCTAGCTTTACTGAAAGAAAAAAAAGCTTAAGTAGTAGAGATCTCTGTTTTTGAGGGAAAGGGTCCAGAGGAAAATTACATATTTGTGGTTTAGCTGGGAGTCGTGGTGTCTCTCCGTATGCACAACACGTGGCTGCAGATTCATAATAAACAAAAGCTTTCCAGAAAAAATAAGAGAGTTCTCCAAAATTCATCTTGTGTGTGCAAAAAGAGAGCAGCTCCTTTTAATCTAGCTTATTGAGATGGTGCTTTTAGTCAGCAGTGCAATTCTGAAAGCCTTCCAGCCAGCATATAGAGAAAGCACAACAGAGCAAGAGCTCAAAATAGGATTGGGAAGCGTGGCTGCCACCCTCCAAGTCCCCCCTGCAGCATGTTCCTCAAGAGAGATCTTTCAATTCCACTTTCTGCTTCCCTGGATGACTCCATTTTACAGCTGAAGTGACTGGCAACAGAAGCATCCCTGACTGGGTGGAAATCAGAAGTGTTTTGAAGAACCTGGACAAAGAATTTTCATGCATTTAAGAACACCCAAAACCAGCTGTAAGAAGGCGAGGCAAATCCTTCAAGGTCTGCTTCACACTTGATTTATACTTCACCTATTATGGTGCAAATCATGCAATAGTTTCTGAGACAAAGTGTGAGCAGAATTTGGGGCAGACCTTAGGGAAGCCTCATTTCCTTGGTGTGTTATGGAAGTTGCTACAGTTCTTGGGGTTATTACAGCCAGCAATGCTTCACTGCAGCTGCAATGATCTTGTCTTGCCCTAAAAGGAAAGTGAATCAGCCTCGTGTGGCACAGGGTAGTGTCATTGTCTACACTAAGAGGCATTTTTATGCTCCACAGTAACATCTAAAGGCTGCCACTCTTAGCAGAATGAAGGGATTACGCTGTAACTGAACAGAGACAAAAGCTTTAACACCTAATAAAGCTGCCTTCACACTGCCTTGCTCTTGAATCCAGACAGACCCTGTTATGTGAGACTCAGTGTTACATGCTGAAAATGACTGACACCTTCATTAGTGCCAAACAACTTCCAGCATTTTCACCACAGGCTGGGGGGGGTATATTTAACTGGTTTCTAGGGCCACCAACAGCTCCACAGAAAGCCCTTTCCACACCAAACTCTTACAGCATCAGAAGGGAACACTTCCCAGTCTCTTCATTTCAAGCAGCTAAATTGCTTCTGTATTCTGTTGTTGCACAGGCTGTAGCTACAGAAGAATCTGTTATCTCACAATACTCATTCAATTGGCTTTGACATTAAGTATGAAATCATGTTATACCACTGCTTTACTTGATTTCTGGATGGTTTATTTTAATTCTTTCAAGGACTGTGGTTCACCTTATTCATCATGGAAATTACTAATTTAATTAATGCAATAGAATGGACACAAGACTTAAAATGGTTGAAATGATCACTACATCTAAGCAATAAAAATAATTAAAGGAAGCAAAATCTTCTACGTGCATCAGTCCCACAGAATTCTGTTTTCTCTGAGGTAAAGAAAAGCTTCTATAGATGTATAGATATAGTGTGTATATATATATATGTATTTATATACATACATATATTGTATTCCTGAGGACTAAGTTTACTCAGCATAAATTTATATCACTGGGGATTTGTTTGATTTTCACTGCATCAGGAAAGAACTATGTTAATATATTTTTTTTATGTAAAGAGTGAAACATAAAATCACAATCAGAAAAAAAAATAATCTGAAAAACTATTATGCTAAAGAAATACATCCACCAAACCTGAACAGGACTGAACTTTTTTCCATATTTGGTTTATACAGTAATTTCACTAATGCCAGCTGAACTCCTCCCAACTTAGCCACAGTAAGTCAAAAGAAATCCAGGAGGAATTTCCTAAACCCACAGTTGCTGTGTATTAATAGTGGTTCTCTTCAGATTCTTGTAAATTTGCATGAAGTGCCATGCAAAACCTGGTGAATGTACAACACAAAGGACATACTATCTTGCATAAAGGACACAGAAACCCCACAGATCTTTGATTATCCTCTGCCCAATATAAAGTTTATTCTTTTTACTGTGGTGAAAGATGAGAAAACCCCAAACCAGAGTTTTTTCCTGCTTTCCTGCAGGAATAAGGACCTGCTCCTGAGTAAGCAAGCTGAGCAGCAGCAGCAGTGTGATGAGGAGCAGTGCCAAGTTTGGGTGCTATCACTTTCCTCAGCAACTCAGGAGAAGCTACCAGCTCCAAGTAGAGAAACCAGAGCAGAGTGTAAACAGACACCAACACATTTATGGGACTGAGTTAGTTGTATGTCTTTTTTCCTGAAAAAAAAGAGGTGATGGTAGTTCTGGAAAGCACAGCCCCTGATGCCAGTTGGCAGTGCCACTGCTCTGGCCCAGCCAGATCTGCTCACAACTGGCTCAGGCCTCTTAGAGCAGGCATGGCACCATTTCTGCCTGGCAGTCCCACTTACCTCTAAATAGCCTGACTTACAAAGCCATTTGGGGACAACCAGTCCTCTTGCCAAAAGGGCTTCATTTATCACCTGAAGGGCTGCCACATGTCAGTAAAATCTGCCCTGGCCTTTCAGGGAAAGGATGCAGATTCATCCTGTCTGCCCTCATATCTTGTGGGACCTGACCAACCAAAGCTACCAAAGCAGGCTCTGCATCAACAGCAAAAGTCATAATAAAATGGTGCAACAATGGTACACCATGAAAAAATATGTGGATTACATATGTGGAGAAATTAAAGGACTGTCCAGCTTCCTAAGCACTGGAAACAGAGTCTTTCCTTTCATTCTTGCTTCAGGAACACTCAGCTTTCCAGCAATAACAGCCTGCACATAGTTCTGAACACCTCAACTATATAGATTTTCAGTAATAGACAGTTCTTAGTATAAAGTTTAAAAAAAAGGCCACACTTCAAGTCAGAAAACACCCTACCCCTGAGTGATTCTTTCATTGTCACAAAACTAACTCCTGTGTTTAACTGTGTCACTACAGTCATGGTTCTTTTTGCTTTTTTCTTGAGAAAAAACATTTTCTGGTTATCTTGGCAGACCTCCTCAAATCAGCCCCTTGCCTACATCCTACTTATTGACATGGGGATGTCAAAGCTCAGCACAGCACTCCAGAAGTGACTTCTGCTGGCAGATACAGAATAAATACTGTTTTCCTCTTGCTGATTGTTACTTCAATGCATCTCAGAATGCTATTTCACCTAGGTGGTTCAGCATCCCAGTGAGATTTGTCCTCAAGTATTTTCCCCTGTCATCAGAGGCTTTTCACATGCACCCTCTTTTCCAAGAGGCAGTCACTCCTGCAAGACCAATAGACAGTCTTTGTTCTCCAGTACATCCACTGGCTGTAAAGCTCCTCAGTCCCACTGGTCCCACTGCAATGGTTTTCTTTCAACCTGCTGATTCAAGTCTTGAATGACACTGCTTTAGAACTTCACCACAGATAACCCCACCACATGAGAACTGCCATCTTACTTTTTTATTGTGTTTTCCCAAGATCCCTACTAAAGAACGTGCTGATTTTCCTTCATTAAAAAATTAGCACAGAATACAGTAGTGGAACAAATGCCTTACAGAAGGCAGTTGACACTAGAAGCTTCATTCTTGACTTCACTACAAGGACAGCGAGTGCACCTGACAAGATCTGTTTCTTAAAAAATATAGAAATAAAAATAGTTGCATCTGAAAAGCATTTTTCAAATGGCTGTATGTTCCTTTAGGCTTTGTTATGCATCAATATATGTATATATGCATTCTTTTAGAAATAAAGTTAACCTGGAACTGATACCTTCCCATTAAACCAAGCTAACTGGGAAGAAAAAAGAATAAGCCTGGACTCTAACTTCAGAAATCTGCCACCCTGCAACAAATGTGTAATTCAAAAAGACAAGTAACTGAAAAAAAAAAAACAAACATCCCCTACACTGGAGGAAAATAACCACAGAAATCATCTCTGTGAAAATGCCCAATCAAACCAGATCTCTGCTTTCCTATAGAGATGCATTTGAAAATGTTGTGTTTGGGGTTTTTTTTTGTTCTGTTGTTTTAAACATACATATTCTTCCTCATACATACAATGCAAGAAAACTTTGTTCACAGAGGTTACTCTTTACCATTTTGAGACATAGAAAACACACTTCAATCTCTGCTGCTACAGCCAGGTTACCTGACTGCAATGCTCCCTTTTTTTTTGCTGCTAGTGCTTTCTAGCATGACTTTTATCCCCTAGAGATGACTTCATTAAACAACTGATGTGATAGTGATCCAAGAGTAAGAGATTTAGTCTGGCATAGGCATCACACACCCAGAATGACTTTAGGGTTGACATTTAGCTGTCTGAGGGCATGGCTGCAGAGTGGTGAAGCACAGGATGAAAGGAGAGGTAGGTACCTGGCCAAGGTGGAGAACAGCCAACCAGCTCAGCATGCAAACACAAACCTCTTTCTTTCCTATGACCCTGCTCTAAAAGAGAGGCCAGGTACAAAGCAGCCTTCAGCCCAGTAATTATGCAAACAAAACACTATTGTAAGCAGAGTAATTGGAAGAGGGTTTTTTTGGGAGATACACAGGCAGGGTTGGCAGAACAGCTGACAGCAGCAGGAACTGAACAATTACAGAATATAATGCCTGCTGCCAAACCCTGGCTTGTTACTTCAGAGTTATGGGAACCTTCCCTCTGACAGATCTAGGACACAAAATCTTCCTGAAACAGGACTAGAAGTTGTCTGTAACCCTTGGACTGTACACCTTGGTGCAGGTAGTGATGCATGGAATTTGTGCTGACTTACAGAATCATACCTGCCTGTCACCAAAGCTGTCATCACCTGCTTGCATTTGGAGTCACACGTGCAGCAGTCCAGACACTGTATGTGGAACAGCTGGCCTGGCACAGCCCAGTATTGGGCCAAGCTACTCAACACACAGAAGAGATTGCATGAAATCAGTTTATTTCAGCTGAGTTCTTCTGTGCACTTCAGCTCTTCCACTTCATCAGTTGTCAGTATTTTTTTTTCCACCTTCCCTGGCTTGTTCAAACTCACAGATGCACTCAGGTTACAGCAAGGCACTGCTAAAAGACAGACTGGCACCAAATGTGTAACCACTACTTTCCATAACTGCAGAAGAGTTGCACCTCTTTCCTGCAGGGAGTTGGACATTTCCTTGTCCTGCATCACTTTACAATGTAAAAAAAATGGCCTGGGAATAAAATAATGCAGATAACACTGCTCTGACCAAATCTGCATGGGAAGCCTCCGAGATTTGGAGGCTGCTGAAGAGACCCTTTTCAGAGATTCAGTATTTCAGTCTGAACTGTGCTACAGTTGTTTTCAATTCGTTATTATTAAGAGGAAAGAGCTAATTCCCAAGCATGAAATTATAATTATATTCATCTAAAAATGTCACAATGACCAATATTTGTTAAAAATGGAAAGATGAAAAGCTGACCTGAGGGAAGAGCAAGCAGACTGCCAAGGACTTTTGAGTATCAAGCATGTGTGTTCCTTTAGAACATTCAGAGAGATACTAGCTTTTATGATCACAACTTTTAAGAGCATACATGGGAACAGAGGAACAAGGTGGACAGGAAAATCCCACCCTGCCACAAATGTTCTTGTGAGAGGTACCTTTGGCATGTAATTTAGTGTCTGAAAAAAACAGATACAGCTCCTTAAAGATCAAGGTACATGTTTGTAAAGCAAAGGAACAGCCATACTCTACTGCCCCAAGTGTCTTTTTTTGCTTTTCATGAATGCTTGAGAAGAAAACAGAGTTCTGGAAATAAAAGGAGCAGAGCTTTCTGCATCTACCTGTCTTTTCAACAAAAGAACAGAATCTCAAACACGAAATAAAACAGGATAAAATAAGCATCTCAGTAAAAACAACACCAACTCTATTGACATCTGTCTCAATTTGCAACATAGGCTGTTAGATGAAGTCCTTCTGCAGGTCTCAGAAAGTCTTGTAAGCAGTACTGGAAATAACTCCTCCTACACACTGCTCAAAAAAGCCCCAAACACCTGGCAGAGATAGCTCATTGATGGCAGAGCAACAGCTCAAAGAAGATGAGAACAGTACATGTTGCTTTAGGTGATCTGTTGGGATATTTCAACCCATAGGAGAATTAGAAAGGATCTTTACATCATGAAGAGTCTCCCTCTGGAGACATTTCCACTCGACTTCTCTGACCTACTATTTGTGTTTGTTAATTTATATTTTCTAAACTGGGACCAACTGTATAAAGCAATTAAATGTTCCTACCAATATTGGGATGCTTCAAGAGACGACAGATTCTAGCTTCTCTTTCCAGTTTCTGGTGATCTGCAACAAAGGAAAGCAAAACAGTTGCCTTTAGTACAAAGATTAACATAGTTCATGCATTTGCTTCACACAAGCACAAAAAAAAACCCATCACCTGCTGCAAGCTGTAAAACAGACCTCCTTTCTTGAGATCCATACACACTTGAGTAGGTGACTGCAGCTAATGGTTTCTTTGAGGGACAACTGCAGGCAGCTCCATTAGAAAAAAACCAAGCTGCCAATTTCTTGGGGAGAACAGGAAATATTCCCACCATGGTCTATAATCATCAGGCAGTAAACAGCTTTCCAGCATTAATCCAAGGAAGGTCAACCCACACCTCCAGCAACGACTTCAGTGCCACCCACACCATGCCAGCCAGGTGCCAGGCACCCAGTGGAGAGCTGGCAGAGTCCCAGCACCCCTGCCACCATGCCATCCCAGGCTGTGCTTTTTCCAGCAGGGCTAATCCCTTGTTGAGACTAATTATTGATTAACCTGAAGGTACCCTGAACATGTAGGCCCAGGTACCATTAGTTGGCTCCTTCTCTTTTTGATTCTTTCTTGACCTTCAGGTAGAGTGGCAGGTGTGAAGCTGTAGACACTTCTGGAGATAAAACACTGCTACTCACAGAATCCCTGAGCTGTAATGGTTGGAAAGGACCTCTAAGATCATCACATCAACTCACTAGTCCAGCCTACACCACCTGCATGAGAACATTTGTCAGCTTCACCCTCTTCTGTATTTCTTTTATTGTTAATTAAAAAAATAAAAGGTAATTTTAAATTTCAGAAGTTTGAAACGTAAAAACACATTCTTAGAACATCTGCAAGGTAAGCTCAAAGTTATGTTATAAACTTAACTCTTCCCCAGGTTTTCTGTTATGATTTTTACACTCTGTGTTTAAACACCAAGTCTGAAACACCAGCACAGAGAGATCCAGTTTCAGCATCTTAGCACCATCAGCCTTGGCTGTAACTCAATCAGGAGCTGACCAACTACCCTATCACAGCACACAGAGACCATCTGAACTGCAAACTAAACTAAGCTTGTTTTAGAAGAAAGATGGAAATATGATCAGTGTCTAGGGGAAAAAAAACAAAACAAACAAAGCCCAACCAAAGAAAAAACTCCAAAACAATAAAGCCAAGGGTCATTTGGCATTTGATGCCTGTCTCTGGTGCATACCAGCACTGCTTTGAATGGCTATTCTGTACTCATCAGTCTCTGCTGACAGGAACAGCCAGCACAGCTAGAAACCTGGAAGGTGTCTGAGAGTCTTCTATGAAGTGCTAAATACATCAGCTATCTTAGCTCTTCAGGAATAACACAGATAGAACAAAGCACTTGGAATATACACACTTGAAATGTCTCTGCTGTTAATTGCTATAGCATAGCTTCTGAACTGACAGGGCATGTAATTAATTTCTCATCTACAGTGAACACTTTCATTAGTTGTTTAACTGTTACCATATTATACCCACTCCAAACCCACAGAGCAGGCAGGTACCACCTGGGTAAGGATATTTCATGTGCTAACCCACTGAACACATGATGAACACAATGCAAATGTTCCTCTTGCTCCAGTGGGCAGAGAGTAAATTAAAACAAGACCAAAAAAACCCCCAACAGATAAGCAACCATTACTTTACCATTTACTAGGTGAAATAAACTCTCAAGTGACAGAGCATAAACTAGATGGAGCTCTTTCACTGAAGTGAAAATAACTTATTGAGTCTAAAACTGCAAGATTCTGGCAGCTCTTGGCTCCCACTGATGCCACTGAGACTTTAGTATCAGCCACATAAAAACAATAAAGTTTGAATACCCAAGAACACCACTTGGGTTTTAAAGCTTGCAAGTTTCTTCTCCATGTTTGAGCAAATACCATGTTCCTTCACTCTGCTTATTTACAACTACATCCAACTGCCTAAATATCTATTTCAGTTACCCTGTTTTCAGCCAGGTTTCAATTACTGGTGATCTGAAGGTGAATGTCAGAGGGCAGGTCGAACAGAAATACTTGGAGCACTCAGCTCCCAGACATCTGAAGCATCAGAAGGTGGGCTGCAGCACCAAGATCTGTGTAGGGATGAAGTATCCTGCCATGATAAAGACAACCAGGGAAACTACACCCCACGCAGCAACATCCCACCAATCCTGAGAACAGCTGTCACAGTGTCTAGCAGAAAATGTTTAGGCTTCAACAGCATCCAAGGAAAAGTGCTAGGAAAAAAAAAATATTTCTTTTCTCTTACTAAAACAATAAAATTAATTCCTCTTCTTTTTGACAGTGTATAATTCATGAGCTAAAATTGTGTTCATCTGTCAGTATGATAAGGGAAGAACAACCACCAATAAGAGGAAAGCAAACATCGTAAAAAGGGACCACACAAGTACATTTACATACTTGCTTCCTTTCCTCTCATTTAACTACCTGTACTTGACTACAAATAGGTCTCCTACATTGTCTACATGAGAAAGTAGAAGGAAATGATATGAAAAATACAAATAAGCAGCTCAAAAAGCAGCAAATGCAGAAGGATCAATGCCCTGTAAATCCCAGCTTATTTAATGAAAGCAAGTCTCCTGTTGGGAACAATGGCATCTATCAGAGCAACAGCCAGTTCCCAGGACTGAAAAAAGATCATTCCCTGTAGAAGGCTGATACAATCAGAAAAGGTAGCTATGAAAATGATACCATTTTAATGGAAAAAAAACAACCTTGCAGCCAGCTACAAATAACTTTAATGTGAAATGTAGATAAGAAATAAGAAAAATATCTAATGCACTGAACCATGAAAAATTCAGTGTTTACAATAACTAATGAAATTCTGCAAAATGGGAAACAAACAGAATATGGATGTGTAAAATTTACAGTACTGACAGGCTGCATAAATGCAAAGACTTGAGCCTTATAGATATGGCAATGTCCTGAGAAACCAAAATCTTAGGACATCTGCATCCAAAAATTAGACTGTCTGTGTACAGATATTATATTAGGTAAGCAAATAAAGCAACAAATTGTTTAGGCTGCATCAAAACTTTGTTTCTTATAAGAGCTTCCATATATAGATATGGATACATCTATTCCAGGGCTAATTTTGATATGTTTAGCCCCCTTTCATCATCTGTACATTTCTTTTTCTTTCCAGTATTGACTGGATATATGATTATTTAGTGTGAGATTATGCCCACTTTCCCACACAACTTGCTTACTCTTTCTAAGGATGGTCTCTACAAGACTCTTCCTACACTGCAGTAGGACCAAAACCCTTTTATCCCCCATGTTTTCCTTTAGACAGCTGCATGAAGAAAAAGCAAAGAACTCTAGATACCAAGCTGCACCAGAGTATAAACTCTCTCCCTCACAGAAAAGCAAAGCTCCTATTAAAAAACCTGATGCATTATAATCTCTCCATGCTTTTGTTTGCTTCTAATAGACTTTAAAACTTTATTGACACAACATGCAACCTCTGTGCACCTCAAATCTCACCAGAACAAGCTCTTCTTTCTTCCCAAGAGAGATCAAGAGACTATTCGCTGAAACAAAAGGTGTGGAAGGTCTTTGAACTGCTAACAAGCCAAACATCAGAGAGCTTTGAGCTTTCTTAGGAGACAAAAAGCCCTTTGCTAGAAACTTAAGCCCTGCTCCACATAATTTGTTGGTGATCCAGCTGCCAGGTGGGACCTAACCACCCAACTTTTCAGCAGTTCTTGGGCTGTGCAAAGGCACACCTAGCACCTGCTACCAGCTGCTGCCTGGGGATTTGCATATGCACAGGTATATTTGCATATGCACAGGCACCTGAGGTCTGCACACACCCTGTGTCAGTCAGAGCTGACCCTTATTCAGTATACACAGGATATCTCTAAGGATTTAAAACTGAAACCAGCTTAGCTGCTCTGTGGATGTTTCTCTGAGGAACAAAACCTCTTCTTCCTGCTCCTTTGTCACAGGAGCAGGCCAGGACCCCTCCTGCTACACACTGCTTCCCTGTACCCTTATTTTCATTAAACTATTCAAAATAATGTATCTTCCCCCAGCAGAAGCCCTGGGAGCAGCTCACAGTGAGCCCAGTGAGCAACGGGTAGGCACAAGACAAGTCAGGCTTGCAGCAACACTGCCCTCTTCCCACAGCAGTGCCAGAGCCTGGCCACACTGCAGGCAGACCTGCTTGCTGAGGGGAACACAGGTTATCCAAACTGGATAACCTGAGAGAAACAAAAAGCACTGGCTGGAACCAGTCTATGGATGATGGAGCTGTAATACAGGAGTGCAGATGAAGTGAATCGAGCTGCCCCTTGAGAAATAAATGTGATGTATGTAATAAAAATATATAAACCTGTAATGTTATGATGATAGATTTATCTGTGCAGATTATAGCTCAAAAAGCTTACCTTTCAGTACTACCAAAATGTCAAATATGTGATGCCTGGGTGACCTGAAACAGCAGCCACATTCTTCCTACACTTTTTCCATGGCACTTAATCTCTGTAACTCAGTGGTGGTGACACCCAGGTTAACAAGAGCAATACAACTTATCCCAGCACCACCCTGATTTTGTCAACTTCTCTGACAACTCTATAGAGCACACAGAAGTATTCCAAGTATTGTGGAATGTAAATGGTTGTGGTTTCAGGGTATATTGTGTAAGAGGGAGAGTGCCACAACAGTGACTTGCTTTAAGTCCAGGAATGAGGTTTATGCACAATCTAACTGCATCAAATACATTTTCCCCTCTCTTTCTTCCTCTCTGAGGAATTACTAAGGCCCTGGAAACAGTCCAGTTCTATTTCTTGGAACGGATCATTTCTGTAAGTTGAAGTCATTAGTGGGGACCAACAATATTACTAAGTCCCTGACTGAGCTGGTTCTTATGAAAGATAATTTATAGACCTTTAGCAATTTGCAACCCAGTCATTTTCAGCCTGTAAGATAAAACAAGAACCACATTTATTCATGTAATAGTACATCACGCAGCCCTTTGAATTTTCCATTACTGAGCTCACAGTACAGAAACACTCACAGATAACCCTCACTTACCCTTTCCACTATTCTTGAGGAAGGTAAATGCTAAGGAATACAGCCCTTCCATTCCCAAAAGCACTTCTGAAAATGAATGCTCTAGCATTCACTACCTCCTCCTGGGGAAATAGCTGAAAGCAGGGACTTTACTGAGCCCTCTCTTCCTAGCATTTAGAAATAAGAAAAAATATTCTTACAACAAACATTTACAGACACAGAGTACTCATCTGACACACCACTCCTAACATTTCCTGACCAGAAACACACTCCAGGTGTTCATTGCTATAAAGACACCTTTTCCTTGGATACCCAGGTGCCTAGTGGATGAGAGTATGTGACAACAATAGCACAGCCAATTCTTTTCTTAGGCCACTGGGCAAAAGCATCAAGAGAGCAGAAATCAGGGCACAGAGCAGGCCTCCAGCTGGTTCTCTGCCTCTGCTCACGCACACACTTCTAGTCCATCAGCTCTCTGAAGAGAATAAATAAACAAATAAATAAATAAATAGCATCCAAGATGCTTTGTGAAATAATGAACAAAAACCAGACCTGTTGATTTGCAAATTCTGCCCCGGGGCATTAAGAAAACAAAAGGCACATTTGTGGTCAGCTCTGAAGGCCACCAACAATAGCACTTTTCATTTGGCTGATGTTCCCATAGGGCTTTTGGCTGCTTCCCACCCACTTTCCATGTTAATATTTTAGCCTTCATGTGTCAACTGGATAAAGAGATGCAGAGACTTCATTGCTCCCTCCAGGACACAGATGACAGAACCAGTACAGGTGTCTGTGGGCCACTTGAGCCCTCATTTCTGTGAGAGCTATGACCAAAGAAAAGTGCAGGATGCTCCTGTGTTTCTTCTGTTCCTAGCTCACTGCTGAAATTGAGGAGCACATGATTTAAAGTGAGGAGTAAAAGGAGTAACGTGTGACCTTAGCAGCAAAGCTAAGGATGGAGCCAAGAATTTACTTTTCATAGATGATTTGGTTTTAATGATGTCCAAAATGAACAGACAGAAGAGACAAACAGAGTAATTGCAAGAACACAGGCTGGGTTTTACTCAAATGTTGAGAAGCTTTAAACAGTTTTAAAACACACATTCATATAGTGCCAAGTTCAAGCTCATAAGCCCTCCCCCCCCACACACTTTTTACACTCGAATTTGCTGTGAGTTTCAACAGCCAGCTGGTGATTCACTCACTTCACTCTTCTGAGAGCTGACTTAGAAAAAAGCAAGAAGAGCATTAGAAAAAGTCGGAAACTGCTGCCTTGTCCCAGCAAGCCACATTAACACAAGCAAAAACTGGAAACAGTCTCTAGGGAGCAAAAAGTAGTTATTTTGCCCATTTCTGGGTTTAATATCCTCATCAGGTTAGAGGAAATTATATATATATGTTGCTATATATTAAATATATACACTATTATATTTTTTATCTATTAAATTCTAGATATTCTATAACCAGTACATCTCCTGAAATTGAGCAATGTGCTGTAAAACTCTTCAGTGGCAATGTAAACAGACAGGCTCCGGGAGCCAGTAAGTGCAAGTTTGATCACCTACCTACCACTGTTTGCCAACCAATCTTCACCTGACATTTCACTGTTTACAGTGTCCCATCATCCCCCTCTACATCACCTCTTTGATTCTCATCTGTCCTCTGCCACCTCCCTAATTAATGTGCCTTCATGCAAGACCTGCATTTGCCTCCAGAGGAAAACCTGAGCACACCTCTTCAGTCTTCTGCTAACCACCTCTTTCCATCCCTGCTGAAAATTTCCCTTTGTGATGCAAGCTTCCCAATCACAGCTGACAGCCAAATCTTCAACCCTTCCTCTTTTTGGACAGTAACTTGGTTTTGGCAACAACCCTACGTGCAAGATGAGTGTATCTTAAAGCTGAAAAATAAGGTTTATTTGGAGACTGACCACTATTTTTTTCCCCACTTCTAGCTGGAAGGCTGCTGCTTCCCACAGTGCAGCTCTCCCCTCATCCATCACCTCAAAACAGCTTCTCCCACCACTTTAGTCAAGTGTAAATCCTGTAATCCCTGCTTTGACTTGTCACTTTGTGCATGAAGTTTGTAAAAGAGATCTTGAAAACTCTTCACCTTTAGTCCTCCACATTTGTGCTTCCATCACTAACCAAATGGGTGGAGAATGAGGTTCAAGGAGAGCACCTTAAAGAAAACTGTAAATAAATACACTCAGCTTCTGAAACTAATACTGCAGTAATTTCTAACTACAAGAGATTGCTGAATCAGCACTTTAGGTCCACAAAGCACCCGTCTGAAAGGTTTTCTACAGATCCTTTTGTGCTAGCAGGTGTGAAAGCTACAGGATGCATTCCCAAAATTCCCAGGTTTCCCCTGAAGGGCAGAAAAATACATCATATCTAAGAGATGCCTGGAATTTCAGGCAGCAACTCAATAGTCTAACAGCACTAAAGCATCTGCTTGCCCTCATCCTGCCCTGGAGAGGGATGGGCTTAAGTACACACTGAATGCCTTGATCTCTAGTCCTGCCGACCCCATCTTCAGGAGGAACAGTTCAAACCATTAAATCCATTGAGAGCATTATAAACCCCTGACAGACCTCTGTTTGACAACTACAATTCTGAAGGCACCTTCAAATATCTAGGTTTCTAATATAATGCAGTGTGCCATTTTTTTCCCCTCCAAATGTTGGTAAAACAAAAATGTCTTAAGAGTAAAAAGGAAAAAAAAAATACAGCTTACCAGAAATAAGAAAATCATCATCAGCAATAGCAATATGTAAACTATGATAGCAAATGATTGTTTCACTTGAAATAAATCATGACCTACTGACTATCTCATTTTAACATGAGAAATTACTACAAATAAGGCACCACCTCATGATGACTGCGTAGGATATCCACTTGGTTTGGACAGACATCAGTTGTGAACTCTGAGTTCTTCACTTTGGCAATGTTTATTTTTAGAAAGCATATCACTGATCACCATCTTTTGCCTTGATGTCATTTCTACAACAAGATACTGCATTAATTGCTTGGGAGGGAGAAACTTTATGTTTTTAAAAGGAAGATGACCACGACCAGTGAGAATGTTGAGTCCACCAACAGCTGAGGGAGGCTGGAGCATTCCATGGTTAATAGAAAGGGGGGAAAACTACAGTCAAAGCACAAATTCAACTGTGCAGAAAAGGGCAGTAACTTGCATTTCTAAAGCTTCCTGTAGTCACTGCTACTTTAAATATTACACAGGACCTAATTCTACTAGAGACTAAGGACTAGTCTATGCAAATCCACTTGAAATCACTGACATTTATCTTAATAAAAGCTCACGGACTTTAACCCCCCTCTCCTAGGAGGAAACAACTCTAGAACTAGAATCAAGTCCAAAAAGAACAAAAACAATGGTTTGGCAACTATCGCTGTGACTCAGAGGAAATTCATTAAGCACATCAAAGCCAAGGCTTTTCATAACAAAAAGAAATGCTATGAATACATAAGCTCATCTACAGGAATGTTTCTTCACAGTAGTAGGCTGCACTAGCACTGCAGCACTGGAGAGCCTATTGCATTAGGAAAAACATCCAAATTATTTCATGTCAGGATTTACCAACGGGTAGGTCAGAAGTGAAGTAGGTGTTTATTTCTACATGGCCCATAAAAAGCTAAACCATTAATTAACTCAAAAAAGAATTCCACATTAAACAGCAATTTGATCACCTCCCTTCCATTAACTTTTTGTAAAAGAAGGTGATTTATAAATAAGCTCCTAACTTATTTTTTCTGTTCTGACAGGTCGCTACGTCTTTGCTCATAAGAACAATTGTTCTCCTCCTGGAATCCCAGAGGCATGAGCAGGCTCCCACTGCCTGGAGCTTTCTATTACAGTCATCTCTGAGACCAGCATTCTGATGCCATGACATCCAAGCTACATATTTTGAAAGTTGACCTATTTTAGAATCATTTTGTTGTAACTCAATTCACCAAGTTTGTAAAAGCAATTAAAAAAACTATTAGTCTTGCAAACAGATACTATTAGAAGATAGTACCAAATGGATTCTTTCCTCACAAACAAAAGTAAATCTCAAGAGGATTATTGTAAAAGTACCATGGTAATTTCAATTAACACCACTGGCAAAGCCTTTATTGAAGGTGTCTAATTTTTATTAGAGTTTTATCCCTGTGTTTGAATAAATCACTTATTCTGTTTGATTTTCTAGCAATGCAAACCCATTGTAACTGAGTGAACCATGAAAACACAGAAGCCTCTAATACTTGAAACAGAGGATAAATGTCCAAATCCTCCATGTGTTTTGCCTCCTAATTCCAAGTTTGTCTTGTTCAGCTTGCTTGATTCAACAGCTGCCATCATTTCACTCTTGCTGCAGATGGCAAGTGAAGATGTTGCCAGGCAAGTAAGCCTGAGACTGGTGGGTTTTTTATTTTATTAATGAAGGTGAGGATAGAATAAACAGGATTTTTGAGAACAGCCACAAAGAGAAGTAAAAGCAAGCATGGCCAAGTGTTTATACTTCTGCTTTTGACAAATTTCTGGAGTTTATTGTGTAAATAAGCTCTCTTCCTTAAATATATGCTTCCATTAGGTTCCACAATCTGTGCCATACCTCGTATCTAGAAGATAATCAGGGGAGCTGCAAGCATAGAGAAATCCTGTATCAGATTAAGCCATCCAGTCCCAGGAGGCCAGCTTGAATGGTCAGTGGTTGCATGAAACCTGCCTGAAGGGATTTCAGCTTTCCCCCTCATTATAGAGCAAGTGACACTTGGGTATTTGCACACAGTGTTGGTTCCCGAGCTGCCAGCCTTCTCCCCAGCTCCTGAGCTGCTTGGGAAACACCATCAAACTGTTACCTCCCTGTGGCAAGACAAACAGGCCAAGTAAAGCATTCTGTGCCTCAGGAAAAGAAAAAAAGATCCTAGACTACATGGAATGTGTGAGGAAAAGCCATCAAAAGGAGGAAACACCAATAATCCTGCTATGTAAAAGAACAAGATGCATTTTCAGTTTCTCGAGGTGTCAGGGTCATCCCTGTACAACTTCAGCATTAAAGATGGGAAGAGTCTTTTCAAATCACATGCAGCTTTCAGGGATAAAACAAATCCAGTCAACAGGACATTCTGGATGATGAACATTTATCCCTTGTTTCTGTAAATAAAGACCCTAATAATAAAGATTTTATTATTTCAATTAGAGATGGTGTGTCTGAGGTGTTGTACTGCCAAATTCCCACCACTGATTCAAGTACACCCTTGAAAAATCTCAACACAGGGCTCCGGAAAAAATAAGCAAACACCCAGAACTCTCCCCAAAAAATGCAGCCCCACACCTAAACAACAACAAAATGTAATTCAAATGGAAGATTTTCTATTTACTCAGAAGAAAAAACTCTCAATTAGAGGTTATTTCCAAAGAGAAAAACTGGTGTTTTGTTCAATTTCTAAGCACCAATCTGCTTCATATATGAAAAAGTTCTTCAGTGGAAATACTTGAAATTGTTATGTACCACTACCACTAAACAACCAAGTTTCATGTGATTTCCACAGTACATTTGAATATTCTACTTAGATATCATTTTCTGCTGAGTCAACTGTAGAAAAAAAACTTTTCTCTTCTGAAGCTGAGGTAAGGGAACTGGAGGAAGGGAAATAACCCAGCTTCCAGTTGTGTTAATTAAAACTGCCACTTCTAATTAAATTGCTGGCAAAGCACTGGGGAAACAGTCCTAATGTTACACCAAATGGATCAACCAGAAATTATTACTCATCTACTGTATTTGGCCAGAGCTGTTTCAGCTAATTCCAAGAGTTCACACCCAGTATGCTGTGAAATTAGGAAACTTTTCACACAGAAAGGGTTATCAAGAACTGGAACTGTCCAGGGAAGTGGTACAGTCACCATCCCCAGAGGTATGTAGAAGAGATGTAGATGTGGTGCTCAGTGACATGGTTTAGTGGTGGACTTGGCACTGTTAATTTACAATTGGACTCTAGGATATTACAGGTATTTTCAAACCTAAGTGATTCTGTGTAAGGCTGAGAGAGCTGGGAATATTTAGGCTAGAGATTCAGCAGCTCAGGGGTGATTTCTTCATGTGCAGAAATAACCTGAAGGCAAGGTGTACATAATATGGAGCCCCACTGATTTCACTGGGGCAGGCAATGGGCACAAAGAGAAACACAGTCCCACTGCCCATCATGAAACACTAACTGGGAGGGTGGATGAGCACTGGCACAGGTTGGCCAGACCAGTTGTGGAGTCTCCATCTTTGGAGCTATTCAAAGGCTTCTGAATGCAGCCTTGGGCAGCTTTAGGTGGCCCTGCCTGGTCCAGGTGACCTCCAGAGGTACCTTCCACCCTCTGCTCTTCTTGTTCACCACTGTCAGAGTTGTACACTTTTTCCAGAGAGGGTTTCAAAGTCTGGATGGATATTAAGCTCAGCTCTTCAGAAGACAACTATCCATTTAATGACACTGCAGGAACTACTAAGAGCACACATGTTCTTAAAGCACATGGAGATTCCACTTGGGCAACCTAGGGTTTGTTTCCCACATTAAGAATGCCAAGAAGTTTCCCATTTAGGTAATTTTTGATTTATTAGCAACACTCTGACTAATCTGCCATGAACTTCCTGCTGTGAGATTCCCAAAAGGTTTTTAGCCACTCCACACCTTTAAGCATCACACCATTTCCTCACTGCTTAGCTAATCACATGTGAAAGAAAGCTCTCTGTTAGCTAACCAGGATGTCCACCACGACAAGATGGCACTGCAAGGAGATCAGAATTAGGGTGACAGCAGAAAAACCTTCAAATTCCCTGACTATAGTGTGGATAAATGTTGATTTTTGACACTGTAGCACCTACTAAATACAACATACAATGATACCTACCACAAATACAGCTGACCAGATCTTCCTCTGCAATCTGCCCCCTTTGTGCTCCTCAGGCAACATAAAGGAGAAAGTGTCTGCAAAGCAGCAGAAAATTTCCTTTGAAAAAAGGGAGGAGGCTGTTTCCACGTTGGCTCCAAATATTTGCTGAAGTGCATGTATTGATGATGAGAAAGCAATGTACTGAGGAAGCATGAGTAGGCTGTGCAGAACCAGTCTAGCCTGGACAGACAGCTACCAAAGTCTGTCTTTAAAGAACACTAGGGCTAGAACAGCTTTCACAATCAGCAAGTCCCAAATAACTTCCTTGCACTACCCGTTCACTTCTACATAATGAGTATGCCAAACTCCCTCATGCAGCAGAGCTGATTGATAGTGCCATGGAAAATATTACTCTGAATCTCCTAACTTCAGAATTGCACATTCTTAATGTCTGACTCATAACCTGTATTGCTGTTGAACTGTGGTGCAAGATTATTATGCACCATAGATGAATGCAGCTTTCTTCCCTCTTCATCCACCCTGTTGTCCCCCCACTGCCAATAAAGCCTGTGCTATGCAAGGTCAATACTAAGAATCCAACCATAGGCTGCAAGCATCCAAATCTTGATTACTGCTGGAAGTATCAGTACTGCAGTATCTCCTCCACCATAATGTCCACTGATAGGTGCACGTTCCTGATTTCAGTCCTGAACAAGGAGGAACACTCCTGGACAAGCAGGGATTTTTAAGCTGGGAATCGAGAGGAGCTTTCACTCAGAAAAGCACTAGTAGGCACCTCAGTAAACAAAAGCAGATACTTGCACGCTTCCTTGGCAGAGGGCCAGTCACTGTAGTCATCCTTCTAAGAGAACTCTCACTGATGGAACTGCTCCACAGCGTGCAAATTATGAGTCATGCTACAAAAACTTGGCTCCTGTAGTTGTTTCCCATCTAATTAAAATTCACTCAAACATCCTACAATCTGGCTTTTACCATAACAGTATCAATATCTGTGCCTGCTGCCAAAGGACTGTTTCAGCACCACAGACTGGCTCCAGAGGTACCACACAAACATAACCTGAATGAGACACCCAAATTCATCTGCTGCCTCTCTCCTCGAGGAACCCAGTGAATCAGAAATCAAGCCTCTGCTTTTAAGCATCAATTGGAGCAGCAGTACAGCGTAAGAGAAACATCCATGCACAAAGTAAACCATTTCCACATATTTTAGCCTAGCCTAAAAGATTTCTTGAATGTGGCTTGGCTTCACTTGTTCCTCCCACAAGGTCTGTAAAAATCCTTCTGTTGCCTTTTATTTTTAATTGGATGTTTTGAAGCATTGTTTAGTTCATTTCACTTTATTGGTTTCATTTCTGCTTGAACTCCTGAGAATTTCCTCAATTGCTACTTCTGTTTTGAAGCCATACTCTGAAGACAGCAGGGAGGATCTGGTGACCTCTGCAACCATCAGGCATACAGCAATATGACAACATACTAGATGAAGATTTTTCACTTGCAAAACAAGATTTCTTAGGTTTGTCTCTCTGTGCAACCCTGTGGATCAGGCTGCAATCAAAGCCAGTGTCACTTCTACGTAAGTGTGTCAGACGGCTACTAAAATGTAGTTATGCTTAAAGTTTCTTCAGAACTAGACACTAAGAAGTGGAAATATTTATTATTGTCTTGACCTTTGAAGAAAAAAGAAATAAAAATCCACTCCACCAGGAGGAATACATAAAAAGGAAAACCAGTGTTCTTACAGAGAAAAAACCTAATCCAATCTTTTTATCTTTATAAAGTACAAGACTTAAAAACAAGAAAAAAACCCACCTTTAAATCCCAATACAAGTTTCTTTTACAAGCCCATATACTCATTGAGACAGTCCTGCATTTAAAAACAGACTAATGTTCTGCTGTTTTAAATGAATGTTGATCTATCAGAAAATTAACTAATAAAGTAATTAAAATCCCCATCTGTGACCATTTCCTGCTTAGTTTTAAAACCAGAACAAATACAAACCACACCAAAACCTGAAGGTATAGGGATATTGTGCACACCTAAGCACACAAAGCAACATGCAGGAATGCAAGATGTTGGATACACCTTCTACTCCAAGCCTGTGGTTAAGCTTCCAGTCTTTACCTGGGCAAGCAGCAGCTGAAGGCTCACCAAGCCACTGCCAGTCACACCTGATTCCAAGTTACTTTGGATACTTAGGTATTCTTACTTTATTATTAAGATTAACTACAGCAGAACAAAGTGAAATAATACCACCTGGAAAATGCTCTCCTGTTGAAGTGCTTTTTAAAGCACCCCAGTGATTCAGATATGAAGAAGCTGGAGCTGTGGAATTAGCAGAGATGACGTGACTGAGCGAGGGTGAAGTGCCAACCTGAACATCATGAGCAGGCAAAAAAAGACAAAAGCAAACTACCAACATCTTAAGAGCACAGAGAACATGAACAAATCTGAGCAGTGCTAAAGCAGCAACCACTGAATGGCTTCCACTTCAGCCAGGCACCTCAAGCTAGAGGTGAACAAGTATTTTCAGGCATTATACTGTGCCTGCACTGTGGAAGTGCCTCTCCACTGTATAAACCAAAGTGCTCCCAACTGCCTGCAGTGAGATATTCTCCCATCATCTATCACCAGTCTGACAACTTGTCACTGAACCCATCCCACAGCATAGAGCAAATTCCACAAACCCACTTAGTTGGACTGAAGAACAAGAGAACTCTGTTTCAACCATCCAGTACAGCAAGTTTTCAACCCTTACAAAATTGTTTAATTGTTGTTTGTGCTCAAAGTGCTGAACAATCCTTTAGGAGTCAGGCACTAACATGATGTATAACCATGTTTCCTCCCCACATATTGCAGGCTCAACCATAATTAATGATGGATAATAAAATCCAGACTACCACTTCAAACTTCACAATTACTGTAGACAAGCAGCTTTTGAGAAGCCTTAAGAAGAAATTGCAGAATGCCACAAACACAATTACCACTCCCTCCTCAGATGTACAGTATGCAGTCAATTATCTCAACCTCTTCTCATTTTGCAAGTCCTCCAACAACTTCCTACTCAGTTCACTGGCAAATGCGAAGAGAATTATCTAGATCATACTGAATTTGAAGGGTAGAAACCTGGGATTATGTATGTATGCATATATATATATAAAATAAAAAGGAGACACACACAGACTAACACACAAATATTTCCTTCCACCCTCACACCGCTTTTTTCACAGTATAGATGTACATTCTAACACACAACACTGAAGAAAGAAGAGCCTGGCCATCAGGTATTTAAACAATATTTCTCCCAGATAAATAAAAAGTATTAATCTATACAAACTGAAGCAAAAACTTCAAACAGAACAACTGCAAAGCTGAATTATTTCAGTGACAAACCACTAAGACTACCCATGGCACTAAGTGGTCCTTTAAAAAATACATTAATTCAAGTGCATTTTCAGGTGTCTCCTACTGTTTTCATGCTTTTCTCTGAGCAGAAAATTTTGGTACTCATTTTAAATAAGGCTGCAGCACTCTTAAGACTGGAGTTTCCACGCTACAAGCATCTGATTGCAGTATGCATAGAGGTGTTAATTCCACAATAAAATACCAGATTTCCCAGCTCCAGTGATTTCTAAGCTTGAATTCAGAAGCAGTGCTCCTGGAAAGAGCTATTTTACAGCTTCAGGTGTAAGCAAACAGTGTTTCAAGAAGCTGCCACCTACTACGTGCAGTTTTAGCAACTCATCTTTTAAGACTGAGACACATTTATTTTTATCCACTGAGTGTCTTGGGTAGATGATGAAAATTAGCAGCTTGGCTGCGAGTAGCACATTACTGAAATGTGTAATTGCTTTGTCAAAAAGCAAAACAAAAATGTGTTAATGAGGCCTGTGTTTGCAGTAGCTATATACCCACAGGAACATTTTCCTACACTCAAAGGCTGAAACAGAAGCACTAAAAGAATTCAGTAAGACTTGCAAGCACTCTCAGCTTGAAGTGTCAAGCAAATGAAAGTCAAAGAGAATCAAGGGAAATGGGTGGGCACAGCCCCTGGTGAGCATTCCATTCCAGGACAGAAAAAATGGACATTTTTGAGTTGCCACTTCAATTGTCTCAAGTTATACAACCTCCCTTGCTCCTTTTCTCCTGCTCCTCCCACAACCTGCTCTTAAAGCTTCTACTTTGCTCCTGCCAAATACATCTTCAGGTAAGCCTCCAAATCTTCCTTCACAAAATGAAGTTTTCTCCAATCAAATGTTTTATGACTTGATGTCTGCCCAGCCAAAAGCCAGTAGAGCCCCATACAGGGTTTAGTCCCTGAGGTAGTTAAACACATGATGAAAAACTTCAGCTGTACAAAGGGAGGTCTGTGGCTTCACACAGGCACACCAGTGCACTCTACTTTCACAGTAACACCTGACAAAATACCCCAGTGCTCGTGCACACAGAAACTCTCACACAATTCAAGCTGCATTTTTAGATGTCAGAGTAAATGTTGTATTATTAGTGATGACAAAATTCAAGCAGACCAAATTGTGTAGTTCTAAGTCTGCCAACAACATTCTCCATTTAATAGAAATTCTTACAATGCAAGGAGTTAGGCCAGTACCTTTACTGCTGATGCACCTAAGAAAATCTGTGACAGAAAGTTTTGAGCATAATTCCCAGTAAAAACAGGAATGAAAAGCAGCAGTTATTATTGCCCTTTGAAATAGCATTCTTAATATGCTTTATTCAAAACTAATATTAATCAAATTCCTCTCACCAACTCAAAATGCTTGGAGTGAGTTATGAAACCCAAATCTCCCTTTGAACAATCTAATAGGTAAATCTCTAAGAATCCTTTTCTTTTTTGAATACTGAAATGTGAAATAAGCTCTAAATAGACACTATTTGAAACTCAAATCCCTTTCAGCTGCCCACTTGGAGTACTCCCTCTGAAAAATAACTAACCATGGCTGTTTCAGTCACAAGATGATGTTTCTCACCCTGCTGACCACATGCAGTCAGCAGAGGGTGATGTGAAGCACTCCCAGGACAAAGCTGAGCCATGGCTGGTGGACTCAGTGCCCTGAGCTTGCTCACCAGTGCTGATCAACCATTACCAGGAAGCTACTCTGCCCCACTCCACCCCTGCACCTTGCAGCTGCCTGACCCAACCCCTCTGACCTTCCTGGGAATTAGCACTCCCAATATTTGCAGAGTACACTCCTGCACTGTGCCATGACAGACACACTTCTTACCCAGCCCTCTGATCTTCCTTCCCTTGACTGCTGGTACATGCTCAAGTACAGTGAGAGAAACACAACTTCAGGTCTCCACCACACAGACTGTTATCCACAGGTACTCATCAAATATCCCAAGATCCCTACAGATCCTTGCTTCTGCTACTGAGCATTATGAAATAGTGAATGTAATGATGGGGGAAAGGATCCATGCAGATATTCAGGGATGTGTTTTGATATTAGGGCAGAGGAAGCTTAAAAATTTCAGATTCAATTACAAACAAGCAAGCAAGCAAACAAAAGAAAATAAGAAAACCAATCAAATACAAAACCTATGCAGATTTTCTATCACTAGAAAGCAAAGCATAATGGTTTAAAATAAATGTGTAGTAGTTATATCCCAAAATTAATGTATAGCTGACCTGTAATAACCACTTTAATCCAAACTCAGTTACCTAGAAAATTCTCATTGGAGATTAATAGAATAACTCACTGATGTTCATTTTCACTTACAAAGTAGCAAGACTAACATTCAAAGATAAAATATATTTATTCATTTGTTTCAGGTAAAATAAGCCCATCCAATATATATTTTGAAAAATAGTCCAGTCCTAACCAGTTGTAATTTGCAGTCACAGTGTCACTTGAGGTACACACCATTATGTCCTATCACAAGAGAAGAGGGGCATGGTCAGCTGATGACTGCTTTAACTACAGATTTCTTTTGTATAAATAATCTCATTATTCCAATCACTTTAGGATGAGATGAAAATAAAATAAATGGGGAAAGAGGGAGAACTACTACCAGGAACCCAAAGATAAACAGCTACTTCTCTGCTAGCAGAAGCATTAACAGACCAGAAAGTTATGCAATGTTGGCAGTGGAGCACTCTGCAGACAGAGCCCCTGGAAAGGAGTCTGTGGAACAGGCCATTTTGACCAGAGTGACTCCAAGAAGCATTCACCAGCTGACATTTGCCAGGCAAAAACTACAAAGAAGAATAAAAAGGTCTCATTTCTCCCTGCTTCAAAGACACAGCTGTGAAGATCTGCCTCTCCTTTGGGAAGGCCTCTTAAATTTGAACAGGAAGAAAAGATGACTACTAATCTTTTAATTATCTGAAAATCCTTGCAGGCTATTTGATAAACTAATCACTACAACTGCTAACATGAGCTAAAAGGGATGAATCCTTACTGATAGCCTCCTTATGTTACTCCAAAGATAGAGCTACCTATGAACTGCTGCTCATCAGTTTAAGTGAAGTGTAGTGTTTCTCAGTGTCAGAAAAATACCTAGTTAAAACCCTTCTGAAAAAATAATGATGTACATTTGCATGCAACTATGGAGATTAAATGATCCACAATATTACACTTAATACAAAACTTCCTGAGAACTTCAGCACTGCATAAACTTAACTGCACTGATTAACTACAACTTGGTTACTACAGCATTACTTAGGAGCCACTAATGATATATCTCTGTTCATAGTTCAAAAAAATCACATGCATTTTGCTGTCAAGTGAGACAACCATTTCTGAAATAAGTGAAAGGTTGGAATTCACATCTTTGTTTGGATTAAAATGCAGTAGTTTATACACATTTGACTCTCTAGGCTCATTTACTCCAATCTAAACAGCAGAGTTTAAATGCTCACCCTTTCAAAGGCCATGAAAAGATTTTTTTTCCATCATTTCATAATGTAGAAAACTTCAGAAATTTACAGGGCTTTGGAGATTGACGATTTTTCTGCACCAAGCCAACCAACATTCCTGGAAGCAAAAGCAGCAATTGGACACTGAAGAGTTGTCTTCATGCCAACACATGCCTGCAAGTCATGCCTAGGCACAACTGAGTGCAAGCTGCTAGCTACTGCCTGAAGACCATCCAGCTGAACTCAGAAACTGCACTGCTTTTCTCTGCAGCAGTTCCTAAATAATGCAGGGAATCAACCACTGTAGATACACTTCCATTTTTGTCTAAGCTTTCAGACACATACATTTCAGTTTTTAGGGTTTTCCAGTTAATTTGGCAACCCTCATGCAAAATAAAAATAAATGTTGTCCATAACCCACTCATCCCATTGCATCAATCACTATTTCTCTTATATACAATATTAATACTTCTAACCCAAAGCCAAATAATCTGTGGCTGGATTATACAATGCTGCCTTACTCTAAAGTATGGACAAGTGGACCTTGTGGTCCCCATGAAAGTGAACAGATATTCATTTGGGTTTTGTGTATCTTTACACAATGTAACCAGTATTTAAACTTCAATTTAATTTGATCATATAAGTAGTTTCTCTGGACAGCATTTTATTCATGTCCCCACTTGACATGTTCATGGCTATTTTAAATACAAACAAGCTTAGAGAAAACACATGGTAGTTATTGTTTGCTTTGACGTTGTTAAGCAACTGGAAGTTTATCAGGTTTCTACAGCCAATTAATTGTTCATCCTAACTTAGCAGAAAGCAAGATCAATGGGTCAAATCCTCAAATAGCTTTAAGCTCTGCATTTAACGCTTTGCTTGCTACTACCAGAGAGCTCTGACAACTCTCACAGGGAAAACTAAACTAAAAAAATGCCAGACTTTCATTGAGATTTCCCTCTGCATTTGAACTTGAGCTGGTCCAGCGGAGAAGAAACAAGGTCCACTAGGACAATCTAAGCTCTTCTGATCTAGGAATCCATCAACAAATCCAAACAGAAACAGCCACAACCTCTCTGAATTCACTGTGTTGTACAAAAGCCAGAGCAGATGTAACAAATACACATTAAAAAAGTCATTTTGCCCAATGCCACCATAGCTGTGCCTGCTTTATGTTAGTGTGTGCACGAGTGCCAGCAATGACTGACAGCTTTATGACCTTTATTTTTACTTCATTAAACCATAGCTGGCAGAGAGCCATCACTATATATAACGCATTAGTATAGCTTAGGGAAGCAAAGCAGGAACTAAGTTTTGTTTGTTTTAATAGGGACGAATTGTACCAACTTAGCAGTAAATCCACATCAGTGCACAGAGCCAATCACCACATTTTCTCATTATTTTAATAAAATATTATCACAAATTAAAGCAAAATACAAACAAACAAAAAAAGCCACCCCAATCAATCAACAACAAAACCACATTAAAATGACACTCTTTTTAATTAGGTATCTCCTTAGAAAAAAATGAGCAGCTAAGCTCCACAGACATAACCAGATCAAGCTTCTTCACCCAAAATTCAAAACAGTTTACAGTTATGCAGGAAATAACTGTCTTACCCTGAACACTTGTGATTTCTCCAGATTCTGTAGTGCTCTTCAGGTTAACTAACATCATCCAACCCCTGCTAATTTCCAAGTTGAATTTGTGAAGTACCACAGCATGACATAGGATACAGTGTCACTTTGCTATGCTATGTTCTAATGCCATGACACAGCCTAGAAGGGCTACAGAATTCAGCATATAAAAGGATACTGAAGCTACAAATCAGGTGTAGCATTGTTCAGTGGTTAAAAATTCTCCCCCACCCTTAAATATTTGTTCAGAGTGCAATAATGTGAGATAATCTCAACCATCATTCTCAGAAGATTCTAAATTCAGCCCTTCACTTCTGAATCATTTCAATAAGCATGTGAAATTTAAGCACACTTACCTTTTTCAGCCCCTATCTTCCAGCCTCCTTAATCATCACTATTTCAAGAACCTTAAATTTCCAACTTTTCTCAAAGAGAATTCCAGGCTACAGTCTGATAGTTTGTTTAATGGGGTGGACACTGTAGAGATAGCACTTCTATTTCAAGACACAATTTTAATTGCCCACTCACATCTCAATTTAATGCATCTGCAGTTCAGGGTCATGTGTCAATATTTCTGCTTATAGATCCAATGGGACAGTTCAAAAGTTTAATGGGATCCAGAAGAACAGACAGCAGACTGAACAAAACCATTCAGTCACAGTAACAAGATTTTACTCCTTGGCTACTTACAGTAGCCTTCTTGAAAACCACATTATGATCATAATCATCAAAGGGGAATAAAAAAACCTACAACAAAAAACAATCCACCTCCAAGCAATAATTAAGAACTATCGTGAATAGTTGGATAATTTTGCTTGCACGTGCTCAAGCTTTTGTGGAGCTGAACTTTAAAAATAATCATATTATCTTGCCATTCCACCTGAAAAGTTGGTAGCACTGTGTATGGCAGCAGTAGGATAAAAATGCATAATAAAAAAGTAAAGATGCCAATTTCTTTTATCCAAATTGAGAAGAAATGCCTCTGGCAGATAAATTGTAAAAATATGAAAGCCTACAAAGCTAAATAATTCATTCAGCTCTACACTGAATATACTGGCAATTTTCAATAACTGTATATCAGAAAACCAGTTTAAAACTTATACTAAAAATTTACAAGTTTTTACATTCATTTCATCATAAATATTAGAGAATATCTTATTCCTCTGCTCTGCTTAATACATTTGCTTCATATTTGGTTGGTGCTTATGACCTATAAACATAACCTGCCTAAGGGGTGGAGGGAAGGCAATCATTTAGCTTTGAGTAAAGGAGAGACTAGGTAGAAATATTACTCAGACCCTTCAAGCTAAGAAAATTTATTCTTTAATATCCAGAAGAATATTAAGCAAAAACAAAAAATAGTATCTTCCTCTCCAAGTTCGAAAGGAGTCAAGAACTCATCCTGTCTGGAGAGAAGAATGTTCCTCTTCAGAAGTATATTCTGCTCCTCCACAATATACCAGAACTAGTGTTTCCCATTCATTTTCCCCCACAAGCAGTTCAACAAGATTTTGGTTCACAATTTGGGTGAAAAGCATCTAAGTTTCTTGAAGTTTCCCATTTGTCCATTTTCCTCTAGAGGAACTGTTATTAACTATTATAACTAATATATTATATTAATTATATTAATATATAAACTCATTAGTCATTTGTGAAATTGTTCTATTACCCAGTGACACTCTGTCTTCCATTCTAAAGAAACAGCAGAGACCAGGGCTGCAGCTTTACCAGTGAAAAGCTTCATAAGGAGACTGCATCCTGCAAAGTCTAAAAGCACATGGAGCAATTATCTTTAAAAGTAGGAATGTAAGAAAGGCTTCAAAGCAAGTTAAATAGCAATTACATTTTTGCTTTATAAAAAATAAATAAATAAAACCACAAGCTGTATTTCCTAGTTTTGCCAGAAAGGTAAGAGCTGCTAGGATAGGCTTCTTTAAAATGACCTTGTAATAATAGTTTAGCAATTTCTTGAAGAACAGTTTATGCACAGAAATAATAGCTGCAGAAATTCCTCAGAAGATCTGTACATTTATGCAGTAGCTAATGATAGCTTACAGGCACACTTCAGCCTGAATATTTACTGTGAAAGTGACCTTAAACTCCATGAGACTTCTCAGTGAAAACTGAAGTGATCATTTCTGCTTTTCAGCTAAGTAGCCTTTCCAAAGATTGTTGTTAGCTTTGCACGTGCTTCTTACTGTCCATGCAAAGAGCATAATTTGATTTATGTCACCATTCCAAAGAGTTTCCTGTGAAGAGATGTTCTCTGTAAATGTACACTGGAGAACTACAGTAGAAAATCATCTTTGCCACGTTAGAATCTGCCTCCTAAAATGAATGTGTTCTTCTTGTGAGCGATTCTGTGCAGCACAAGGACATTTTCCATCCCCTGAAGGTTGACTCCAGAGTGTCATGGCAAAACATCATAAAGAAAATGAAAGGGCTAATAAGCTTTCCCAGCTTTTCAATATCCTAAGTAAAAAGCCACACATGGTCTTGTGCCATCCTCACCCTTCTATCTGCTCTTTTCTCCTGCCACGTTTTCTTTATGTTCACTAGTCACCTCTGTCTCATGTAGAAATGTAAAATATGCAAAGAAAAACCAAAAACCACCACACACACACACACAAAACCCCACACCATCACCAAAACACAACAAGCAGCAGCAGGGCCATTGCTCTCACAAAATGAGCATACCAGGGGGCTCTCAATTTTGCAAGATGTTCACATAAAGACATCCAAGAGCTGCATTTCCTTAGCAGGCAAGTGAGCCTGTAAAAGCCTATATAAATATACATTTCAGCCCTTTAAGGCAGCATATGCTGTTAATGCTGTACCTATAAATAACTTGAGGGAATAGTTGGGAAGGAAAAGGCCTGTGCAGGGCAACTAAGGAGCTTATCAGACAGATAATCCCTTGGAGGAACACGCAAAGACATTGAGAAAGGTGAACAAGCATTACAAGATCATTATTTCACAGAGACTGGGTAGCACCTCTGCAGTGCTACATCTGAAAACTAGGAACCATGGCAAACATCCTACCTCAGACTTTGATTAACAGGAGCTCCATTTGGTAATCTCCTCTGTGTGAAGCCTTCTTCACTAACAGCAATGGCATCACTTACAAATCTCCCTGCAGACAGGAGTACATCATCCCCAGCAGAAGCACAGCTCATTTCTCAAGTATTCTTAAGCAGTTAAACTGCATGTTAATTATTAAAATTATTTTAAATACAGCGTTTCAAAATCTGAACAAAATTTGGACAAAAAAACAAAATAGCCTTTTACCTTTCATCACCATTTACCTTTCATCACCATTATCCTTACTCACTGAGTAAAAAAATACTTGATAGTTTTAGCATCAGCTACTCCTCATATTTCACAGGCTTTTTAATACTGATTAAATTATTTCATCCTGTCATAAAATGTTGAGTATTGCTCTAGGCTACTTTTAGTCAACTAAGGGCATAAAAATTATTTCCTTTAAAGAATTACTGCATATGAAAGCAAAGACCAAGAAATAAGCCAGGCTAATGCAGTAGTAAGTGGACATCAGAAGTAGCTGATTTCTGACTTTTTAATCAGTTGGTTTTGAAACAGAGTAAACCAGAAGTCTAATCTCCCTTCTGCATGTCATTAAAACTCAAGAGAGTAAACATGAATAAAATCCATCAAGTCTAGATCACCCTGGTAATTGTTCCATTTGTTAGAGATCTATACATATATATAATGTCACATTATACCAATTATACCAAGCTACCAATTGGCATTATTGGGCAAATCTATCACAAACACTAATTACCTGTGCTGCTAATACCCATTGTTTTTTTATTAGAACTCTGTAATCACCGAGCAAACCACAATGAACACAACCCTGGGTTAGAAATGATCATTTAGCAGAGTATGCCAACACAAGCAGACATAAGGTATGTTTAGTCACATGGATTATTCACAGGCTTCAAGACATGTAATTATCATGCTGAACCGGGAGCTACAGCTTGGTAAATAACAGTTTCACTACCTAACAATTTGATTTTTCACATTGTCTAACATCAAGTTTCACTAATACTAAAAGCACTGTCACCAAAGTCTTTGGTAAAATGACAGTGTCTACCTTTTTCTTGAAGCAACCCTTCTTTCCAAGCTACCACTGAGTATCCCATGTAATACACATTTTAATATTACTAGAATTATAGGTCTGAAAACACTAGCTCTGGTTCTTTAAAATTCAAATTCCTCACTGGAATAATCCATGCTAATAAGTAATCAAATAACCTGGTGGCAAATATTTTTTAGAAATCTAAAACCTAGGGCACTTCAAAAAGTAGAATGTCTGTAGTAATTCCGAGGTCTAAAAATGACTGCTGGGATATTGATCAGATTTTGGTGGAAAAGTGCTAACTTTGAACAATTATTTTACATTTTACTACTACATAAATCAGACATCTTGTTTTAAATCTATCCACATGTCCTCAACAATAAAAAACAAACAAGATACTAGTCATTCATCTAACAGAGCAGCATGGTTTACACTAGAAAATCAGAGAACTCAGGTTTATTCAAAGACTATCTCTGGTAAAAGAAAAAATAAAATACACTGGGAAAACTTCTCTCTCAGGAAAGGTCAACTGACTTCTAAATAAATAAATATTTGTGTTTAAATGTAAACAAGATCCAAGTGAAACCTACTGAACTACTGAACCATGGCAGCATATCACAGAGTTGCAGCTGCTATTTTAAACCTATCGAGTAAGTTATGTATTAATCAGTTATCTGACAAGTGTACTTGGAAAACTGTTCTCTCCAAAGGAGAATGGAAAGGGAGTTTTGCACAGACCAGCTGAGAATTCCATCGTGCGTTTACTGGAATCAGCAAATAGGCTCCACTGATCAGAGCTGTTCAAGTTCTCTGTGGCTCAGCACTGCCTGGATGAGTGGCAGCAACACTGAACATACATTAAATGTTTGTGCTGTACTGGGTCCTTTCCCCTTTGGCTCCAGGGCTAGTGGGGATAAACACTGACAGACTACCTGTGGTAGCCACTGGCTGTGTAATGTACCCTTTTCCCCATCTGGTATGACAAGTCATTGTTAGTTACATGGATGTTTTCAGAAGGAGTGGAAATAGACATTTTACAGAGTGTTATCCATCAGAACTGCAGCACAGACTTCACCCACATGTTCTGACCAATTTCAACTCTCCTTGGATTCAGAGGAAGCTGGTGAAGGGGTCACCCTCAGAATCCTATGCTTGGTTGGACACCGTGTTACAAACACATAAAAAGAATTTCTGGCATCATTTCAAGAAATTTTTAAGAGACAAAAGACAACTCTGAAATCAGTCCTCCATACCATTAATTTTTATAGTCTTCCTAACAGCAATTCTCTGGTTCCTCATTTAGCTCCTGATGTTCAAGGGAAAATGACTGGTGAAGTACACAATAGTGAAAAATATGCCATCTCCTAAAAGAAACATCAGAAATGGGAATTTCTTTGGCAGAAGGTAAGAGAGAGCCATCTGCCATTTTAATAGCATTGCCTTCCCATCTGTCCTTGCAACTGCATCCATCCAACACTTTCACAAGTTATACTTCAAAGTTAATTCTGCTGAGACAGCAGAGCAGCAAAAAGCAGTTGAGAGGCAGAAGTGTGTGTGACTAGTAGGACATCAAAGACAGCTCACCACCAGAGTAGAGCTGAAATGCAGTGCAAAGTGTTGGCCACGACACAGGTGATAAACGGAGCAAAGAGCTGCTGGGATGGGAGACGCTGCCCTTTGGCTCCAACAGAGGGATTACACTGCAGCTTATCTTGCAAAGATCAGATAAAGGAGAGGTCATCATGGATTCTTCTCAGATCCCCACCTTGCTGTGCTCCCAAAGCTTCTCAGGTTTTTTCCACAGGTGATTATTAGGCCATAAAAAGAGCTGTTCCATGATTCAGCTTTCTAACCACCACCTCACACAAATAATACTTCAAGAAAATTACCATTTGATTTTTGAGATTTTCAACCTGCTGTCACTAAACCACTACAGTGACTGCTGCTTGCCCTTTGCCAAAACCAAAACGTTTCCATTTTAGACTTCCTTACTAGTGGGGTGGAGGTTTTTTTCCTCCATGAACTCCCAAAGGTCTCAAGATTCTTCAGTAACTTACTGAGTCCTATTCACAAATAGATAAACTAAAGTCAACTAAGGTCAACTAAATGCTGCAAGCAGGCAATAAACTGTAGCTAAGTATTCAGGCCTTTGCATAGCTGGCTGTGAAGCTGAATTCTCCCACCATTCTTACAAGTTACTTTTCCCCCCTCTGCAGATTTCCAAGTCAATTAAAGGAAGAACATTACAAGCACTCTCACCAACTCAGAGAACTTGATGACAGGTTTGACAACATGGCTCACTCCTGTGCAGCCTTTCATTTTCATATTAGGCAAGAAAGCTTAGTCATTAAGGAAAACTTCAAGTTCATTTGCAATGCTTGTCACTCACCAATCCACCACAGAATACCAATTTCTTTAATGAGAATCAGGCTGAAGCAGTGGCAGACTGTTTTATTCTGTTCATAGATTGTCTCATGAAAACATGAACAATCTTCCCACACTAATAATGTAGAGGTATCACTCCCGTAAATATACAACTAAAAGCTGACCATATTGCTAAATTTTATTGTGCTTTATATTTGGTGTGAGATCATTCAAGATAAACCTGTAATAATTTACTACTGAATATAAGCAGCAGACATTTCTTCTTCATCAGTTTTGTTTCAGCTCTTACTCTAGGATACAGGATAATTGATGCCAGGATAGTACCTTCACTTCTTTAAAAGGCAAAACTACCAACAAAAAAACAGGTTAAACAAACACTGCATTTTCCAGATAACAAGCTTTTTTCCCTTCTCCGGGTGTTTAATCCTTTAAAATCACCATGAAGATTTTTCTCTTGGGAACTATTATCCATGCCAATGCCTCCTTTACTCTAGAACCTCTTCTCTATCTGGCAGGTGAACCATACACCATGCAAACAGAACAGCCCTGGTACACTAAGAGATCCCAGTTGGCATCCCAGGTATTATTTTTACATGATTATGGATAGGATTAAAGTTAAATTCAGAAAGTTGGACTAAAACACAGCCACATGGATTTCTGGTAGGAATGGGTAACTATTATCATGAAAGAAAAGTGACCTCCAGAAAACACTACTGCATGCTAAGGATACATTTGCAGTACTGGAGCAGATTTGAGGGTAAAGACTGTAAAATAAAATCAGAACAAAAAAACAAAAAAAATCAACCCTAACATATGAAATTCAGAGCCCTCTTCTATAAAGTTTCTCACTCACAATCCAAGAACTATGGTTCTCAAGCAAGAAGCTACTTAGCACCTAAACAAAACTGGTGGAGTAAGTGTGCATAAGAAGAATAAATGAATGTACAAACTCTGAAACTACCCATATTCCTCTATTATCTCACCAGAAGTTGCTAAGGATACACATACTAGACTAAACATGATCAGGTTACAGCAGTTCAAGAAAATTATTGCCCAAGAGTGGAATTTCCTGGCTGCAGTCATCTGCCACAGTTGGAAAATAAAGCACATGAGCTTTAACATCATCTACTAAGGTTCTCACACTAAGTCTATATGCACAGCTCCTTATGGTTCCTTCAGATACTTGTATATACACACACACATATAGCAAAGAAATCATCAGTATGTTAAGAATATGATGGGGGGAATCATTCAAAGTTGTAGAACATCAAGGCAAATGCCTGCATTCTGTGCATCCCAGCATGCAAGTCTAGAAGCAAATTTACATTAATAATTTTATATAACCACACGTCATGATGCCATGAAAACCTTCTGGGTAAAACTGTAGAGACTTGATAGGATTATGATAAACTTTGCTGTTCCAAAGATGTGCTAAATTCAAGATTTTAAACCCACCTACTTAGCCCTTATTCCCAAAAGTTCCAGGGACCTAGAGTTTGAGGAACAGCAGGGGAAGGAATCTCTACAACAACTAAATAAATAAATAAAATGGCCATGCAGTGCCATCTGAAAAAAAATCTCAAAATCCAGACTGAGCTAGTTGGCATTTTTACACTCACTCATTTTTACACCAGTCAACAACAATTAGCAACATTCTGAAAAAGTTTCAGTTTATTCAGTGTGTGAATTGATATAACTTTTCTTTAAACAAACAATGAACTAAGCTGCTGGAAGTCCATTTGCAGAATTTTCATTTTCTTTTGCCATTTTGTTGAATAGATGAGCATCTGTGGTTGCAGAAACAAAAGTCAACACTCAATAGAAACTCTTCCTAATTGAACTTTATTTCATGTGAGACATCTCAGGAGTAGTAAAAAATAGCTTTGAAAACTAGCTTTGAAATGGATAGGGAACTGGTCAGAAGGGTGATGGGAAATGTAGTGATGATAAAGCATCAATATGTATGTATAAAAATTACCTTAGAGTATACATAAGGAGGAGTCTAAAGGTAGATGGCTGTTAAAATAATGGAAACAATATTATCCTTAATAAATTCACTGATGGAAGGATGAAGAAATCTCTAAAGGACTAGTCAGGCACAAAGACTGTCCATGAATACATTTTGTCTAAGTCAAAAATCTTTGGGAGTGCAGTACTAAATTCTCTGTTCACTGAAGAACTAAGCACCTGACCAGTTAATTTTAAGATAGAGCATGATTACTGTATGAAAGTGTTTACTCTGTTGGAGGACTTGACTTTGCCTTAGATACACTTTCATTTCATTTCATTTCCCATTTTTCACCTGAGGCCAGCCTCAGGTGACAGATGCTCAATTACTCTCTTATCCTGCACAAGTCTGACAGTGGGTAATGGATAAATAGGATCTAAAAGTGGAAGCTATCAGTTTTAGCTACACTGAAACTGTCACATTAAACAAGAGACCACTGGAAAAAAATAATGAAAATCTGTAAATTTGACTTTCATTTTGAATACTGGTAATTGACCATTCAAAACTCTGTAACCAAGAAGGTAGGTAGTGACAGAGGGGAGTCAATCCTACTTGAAGAAGATGGAGAAGAATCAATACTATTGAAAAGGGATACACTGAGCTCACCACCATTAGCATGCAAGGCCAGATGCATCACTCATCTGGCTCCCAAAACATCTAAAACACACATCTGAGGGGCAATGGACCACACATAAGCAACTTCTACTTTGGAAAGAAATAATCTCATTAGTAAACATGTTGTGAACACCATGGCACTGAAAGCAATTTATTACTTAATTTGGATAAATCACATTAACCACAAATAAACAAGAATTTAAAGACATCAATTCTTTAGCCTTCATTACAAGTAAAATGACTTGAGTTAATAGGTCTTAGCATGAAACATTTTCCCAGACCAAACAAGCTGGCTGGGGACACACAGGCTCTGCCAAGCTCTGCTGCATCTTTTGCTGCATCTATATATGTGCTCTGTGCACACACACGTGCACTGAGCACACTGTACCACAGGCCTTCTTTTCATTCCTTCTGCCCCAAAATACAACAGCTCTGAAAGACCATACAGTGCCATAGGTATAAAACTAAATGTCACAGGGTTTTGGAAGCTCTTCCATCCAGCACTGGCACACAGCATCTTATAAATCTTACAATTCTCCAGTATTAAAAGACTGCTGGGAAGCTTTAATTGAAAGAGTGAGCAACTAGAAATGCTTTTAACAGGCTGAAGTTTACTAAGGATAAACAATGACATCACCATGAACACCATGGAAATCTGCAGAAATTTGACAGAAAACCCTGGGTTTCTTCCCCCCTCCCCTATTTTGGGGTGGTAATACTATAAAGTCCTGAAAAGGGTTTGGGTTTTTTTAAATGCCATGATCAGCAAGGCATTCAGCCCCGTGAGTACATCAATGCAAACCTAACCACAATTTCAGTGGCCCACGCTGTGTAAAGAAAGCAAATACTAAGCATCTACCTCACACCTGACATTTTTTTTCTTAATTTTAAAAGCAATATAAAAAGCACCAAAATCTTACTTATGAAACACCATAGCTATGAAAATATAATAAAATCATTATGTTTTTACAGTTGCATTCTGTACTAAAAACTACTTGCATCTTGAAGACTTAACATTAGTGACATCTATGGAAAAGGTGGAAAATAAGTCATTAGGTTTTAATATCCAACCCAGAACTGCCTCAAGGAAAACCAAAGGTCATCTGTCCTACAGTACAAAATCCTTCCTGCAACAGGAACAGAACTCTGTCCATATATGCCCTTTTACTGAAGGATCTGAATAAAATCAGCTAAATTAATTAGGTTTCTAGATAAAATTTTTTATTTGGTGACTATTTATTCTAATGAGTGATAGCCTATTAAAACCATTCTTTCAAAAAGTCTCACAAACCAAAACCATACCAAAGCACTAGACTGAAATGTGCTTTGCAACACAGATACCTTCAAGGCCTCCTTTGACTGGTTAAATCACAAACCTATCTCTCCAAGAGGTTAAAATTTAAATGAAAGCTTAGGCTTGGCAAATCCCATCAGATTGTCAAATATGGATATTATGTAGGAACCCCATCTGTTCATTCAGCAACATGAATATGCAACGTGACTGTTGCTGCAACACTTTTATTCAATTGTGGAAAATTTACAAGTAAGCAGTTCCTGACCCTAATTAAATCAGGAACAAGGTTCTGAAAACACAGGCAATAAGATTGCTTGCCATCAATATGAGCTTCAACACAAAGTTGACATGTCTCCTCTCAGGTGCTGGGATGATGAAACTATAGCAGAGGTGTGTTACCCTTTACACTGACAGCAAGGTTTGTTAATCCTCCTTGCTGGGCAGTGCACTCTGCTCAGTGTGGTGCAGGAAAAGCAGAGTGTGTGAAGGAACAGAGTCAGGGCATTGCCCACAGTGCTGTACAACTCAATTCACAGCTTCACAGGTGAGGAGAGCTGCCAGCTGGAGGCTAGGCTGCTTGCACAAGTCATTTGGATGGGCTGAAGATGGATTTGGGTAAAGTTGTACATTCAGTGGAATATAACCAGAGTCATGCTTTCCACAGCACTGCCAGCCGTGCGTCAGCAGAGTGAAAACTGCTGCTCAATGAAGAGCATCACCTCCCCCACAGCACATCTCTGGTGCAGGGAGAGGGTGTCCAACTGACAGCCCAACTGACCCATTTGGCTGTGACTGAGCAAAAGGAACCACGTGACCAGTCCCCAACATTTCACCTTGACCAGCAGACATCCATGGCACTGCATTTCCATTATTAAATAAAATATACTTCCCTTCTTCTGAAAGGTTTGGGCTATTAAGTATACATGTTTTATTTTACATGTTTTATTCCCTTGAAATACTCATTAATTCAGATAATAGGAGCCACCTTAAATCACCAAGCAGGCAAAGTTCCTTTCTGCCAAACACAACCTACTGAAGCCAACAGTTGCACAGCCTTATCTGTAATAGCTTGCTCAGCGTATTAGCTGTAATTCTCCAGACTAAAAAAACTAATTACAAAAATAAATAAATATAAGCTGTAGCACAATTAATGCTTCTCAATTTCCACTAAAGAGGGCCTGGATTAGCATAAAAAACTAAATCATGGATAAGATGTATTTGTGAAATTGTCTAAGTTCCCCCTCAGCAGCTTTTTTGACTCCTGGCTGTAGCTAGTGCTTCTATCCAGTGGCATATACAGAAGCAAAGGACTGAAGAGAAATCAACTAAACTCTTAGGTCAGGCAAATATATTTAGCAGCTTCCAATCAGATGCAGCTGGAATTGACAGGGCTGCAAAGCTTTAGTTTTCTAATTCAACCAACCAAAGCAAGCTGACAACAATCTAGAAAATTACAGTGGTTAACAGCACAACTGTCTCCCCTGGAAGAAATCACTAAAACCATGTCACACACAAGATATTTCTCATAATGCTGGGATTAAACAGAGGAGGAGTTTGCATAAACATGCACACAAGGATATACTCAGAGCTCAACACATACAAGAAATAAACAGACAGATTGGATTTTTGGATAGCAGATGTTTCTTCAAATTCAAGGCACAATTATTTTTAATAAGGAACTGAAGAAAAGGAACCATCATCTTTAAGCTGGGGTTCTGTTCTCTGTTAATCTTTTTGAATGAACAGAGGAAGTTAAGTTTCTCACATAACCTTTCTAAAATCCCCACAATATCCTTATAAAGCATTTGACAAGCATGTAATAAATGTCTAAGAGGAAGCTAGACCCCAACACATGAAAAACCCTGGCCTGTATTTTTCAAGAGGTCAAACAAAGGACAGGTACATAAAAAGCAGTTTTGCCATTATTTACATTTGGAAAGAAAAACAGTTAGCTAACTTTTATTCCATCTCTCAAATCAGGCACTTCCCCATTAAATAAGAAAAAAAAATTAAATAAAATACAGCCTTCTCCTGTCTTCCAAAGCAATAATCAAAACAGTCACCATCAAAACAGAAAACAAAAACCCCAACACCACAAAAAAAACCACACAAAAAAAGTTCAAATCTTGGAATCATAAACATGTAAATAAAAGCAACAGAGACAACTTCACATAGCACTAACCATAAGCAGAGAAAGTGAATATATAATTTTTAGTATTTAGACAAATATATACTTAAATATGGCAGGACATCAACATCCCAATACCATTTTTGTTTAGTTAGGTTTTAAGACTGAGGTAACTTTCAAATTAGGTGCAGAAGCTACAGAAATTCAGTCTCAGTTCTTCCAGTAACACTTCTACCCTGCTGTCACTGAGGACACAGACACAAGTCACTGAACTACCTGGGCTACCTGTGGTTTCACACTGCAGCAGACAAAAACCACTGGCTTTTGTGCACAGTATCATGTGCAAACACAGCCAATCTACAGTAAAGGTTGCGTTCACCACTGCACTTATTTTCATGTTTGATCGAAATCTTTCTTTTGAGAGTGTGATTTGGACAGAAGCAGGAAAACATTACCAGGGAACAGAACTTCTCTCAGACCAAGAGGACAAGAACACATCCCCATTTCAGTGTCAGCCTGCAGATGTGGAAGCTGAGCAAAGGTACCCAGTTCAGTCTGGGAGTTCAGCTCCTGTGTGCTTTCCTTTTCCCACTACTGAGATGACAGATGATGCAAACACCTTTTAACTCCTGTGAGGTATTTTTCATATTGGATTTGGGCCACGTGTCCATTGCAATCCATGGTGGCACTTCCAGAAACATCAGCTTTCAGGGTAACTTGCAGTGAGCACTGTTTTTAGAGTATTCCTTGAAACTGTGAAGCTACATGTCATGGTGGGCAGAAAACCAAAATCCTTTGCAAAGAGAATTAAGCATGGCATTATGGAAATCATTAAATATTTGCCATTGATAATTTAACTGTCAGAAAAAATAATTTCAGGCCTAGCTTAAATAGTTAAAATAAATTACTACCAAAAAACACTTGCCAAAATGGGATTTCAAGTCTTCAGGTTTTCACTAAACCAACACATATCAAAAGCACCAAATCTTCAAAACAGAACACCTAACCAAAAATCCAATGGTTTTACGTTTTAAGTAACACTCTTACAAGTGCTCTGAGGTTAATGGATGAGCTCAGTTTTACCAGGTAGAACCAGGATCCTGCTAAATTATGGTAACTTGCAATTTAAAAAAGTACTTGCAGATTAAGTAGGAAAACAGAAGAAACAGCCATCACTAAGCTGAAGGGCAGAGAGAGCACAAGCATTAAAAAATGACAGCTCCATGTTAGCAGGTAAGGCTTCTGACATACTAGGGAAAACTATTCTAAAAAACATTCTTAGCACCAGCAAGGGAAACACACTGCTGCTCCCCAGGTAATTAACCTGAGAGACTAGAGCAAGATGCTGAAGAAAACAACTACAGTCCCAGACTTCATTCTTTCACAAAGAATTGTGCCTTTCACGAAGACAAAATCTGCTTCACTGGCAACTAAAAGCCCTTAGGGACAGTATTTATTTCTGTGTGGGAACAACTGCCATGTGTACATGAGAGGAGAAATTAGCATTAAAAATACATGTGCTATAATAAACTTGCACAGGTAAATGCATGCTTTGGAGATAAAGATTTTTAGCTAGATTAAGAAGAATTATTTTCTCCTCCTATGGAGTATAGGAGGAAAAAAATAGAAATGAAAGCCTTATTAGTGCTTGCCTTCCTGTGAAACATCTGGCACTGACTAACACTGGCTACCTGACTAAATGAGATGCTGATCTAGTGACACATCAATGTTTATTTATCATGAAAAACTAGGCTGAAAAATACTACCCTATATATGCTTCACATTTCATTCATCTCCCTGCTGTATTTTAAATCACTTTAGGGATCATGAGGTGCCCTACTTGGCCAGCTTTAGATGCTGAAATGCTCTTCCCACAGGGATGACTCAATAGTGCCACTAAAATACCATCCCAGAAGGGTGGGGTTTTCAGCCTCCACGCCCACTGCAGGGCACTGCAATCACTCTGCTCACCTTTGGCTATGCCTGGCACGTGCAAGTGACCACTGCAGCCTCCAAGGTTTAAGTGCAAAAAGCTCACTGAAGCCAGTGGAATAGCTGGTCCCTGAAAGCTCAGAGGAGATTGTTTTCACAAGGAGTGATAACCTCCAGCTGACTCTTAGGTTACTCTTAGTAGTATGCATGCCCATAAACAAAAGTCAATATTTCTGCTGCATCGATCTAAGGGCTGGGCCAGGTGTGTCTAGGCAGGAGTTACAAACCCACCCTGGAAAAGAAAATGGAATGAACATCCTCCTCCTCACAGATGCCATCAGAGACACATTACAGGGAAAATGTCAATGAGTTACTGGCACAAATTACACCCAGTGAAAATACATTAGTAATGGATCTTCCTCAAGTGTGAGCAGAGAAGCAAACACAAATGCTTTGGGGTTTTTTTAATCAGGAAACAAAGCACAAACCTGTTAATAAAAGGGGATCTGCTTCTATGAAACCAATTTGGATCAACACTAGCAAACTTAAAAGATATACAGATAATGACAGAAAGTAAAGGATAGTTTGTTAATTATTTAGCATTTCTGACAGGGGAAAAGTAAAGTCACCTCACAGAAGTTTACTTTTATCTACAGTGCTTGCAACAAAAGAAAAACTCAGAAAAGCCCAAAACAGCAAATTTAGAAAAACACAACTTCATCAAATGAAAATACAGAATCCAGCACCAGCAAACAAACATTCTTCACTTCAGTCTTAGCTTCTGTGTGCTTGTTCACTGCTGCACTCAGTTTTAGAGGGGTATGATACATACCTTTTTCCCCCCTCCCTATTAGCTGTTGGTAATTCTAATATTAATACTTTAACAATTTAACTTACTAAATGCAAAGTCAAAGCTCAGAACTTCTAAGTGCAGCTTAAGAGCACTTGAAGAATAGAATATGTCACCTTGATAAGCAAAAGTGGCTTGGCTATCCCGAAAGAGATTTAAATTGCAAATAGTTATTTCTATTACTAAACTCTGAAAAGGATGGAATTGGAATGGCCACATGAAGTCAAATATTTAAAACAGTTATTTCTTATTACATTTTACATTACAATTTCTAGTAAGAGCATAGCAGATGTAAGTAACTGATTATCAACTCAAAAGCACAAAGGTTTGTGAAGCTGCTCTTCATCCTGAGAGCAGGCGGCCCAAATTCAGCACTATGCCTGAAAAACTCCACAGGCACTGTACAGGGGACACACATTTCCAAGCCAAGAGCCTCTTACCTCTGCTCAACAGTCCTTCAGATTTACAACTGGTGTTTCAAGTCCAGTATGAAACGAGTGAACTGCTACCTCATCATAAAGCAGTTCAGATGAGAGTAGAGTGAAACTTAGAATTTAGATTTGAAAAACAGTTATAAGCTACATAACTATTGTTAGCCAGGAAGAAGTATCACAGTTTGAAGCTTTTCAACATTTAGTTTTTGCATCACGAGAGCAATTAAAGTGCACCTTTTTGCAATTAAAGAATTGGCTAATAAGAATCTGAAGATTTCTCTAAGAAGCTTGCTCTTCAAAAGCTGCTGAGACAATTTCAAAAAGTTAAAAATCAAAATAACCACCACAAAAAAAAACAACAAGTAAATAAAAATCCTCAAGTATTTCCAGGATCTCTGAAAACAGAGATGGAAACAGTCCCTACATTCATAGACATGGTATCACAGGTGTTCTGAGTATTTCATGGTCCAGCTCTGAAATGTAACCCCTTCTTTCATGGGTTTACATGCTAAACCTACAGAAAAATAATTCTTTGTGTGAATTTTACCTCATTCCATTTTGTAAGTATAATTCTCCCCAAAATGCTTCCACTCCTTAATAGATTACACCAAGGACCAACTTGGTCCTGATTGAACAGTCAAAGAGCCACAAAAATTAAACCCCAAAACACAGTGTGCTCCAAAATGATGACTTCTAAGGAAGACAGTTTTTATTGAGTCGAGCATTTCAAGATTGATCCCATCAGACATATAACCCATGGCACACAAGTACCCTGGTGCTAATCCTGCTACAGCTTCTCGCATTGAAAGGAACTTAGACCTGTGAAATCACACAGAACACGGCGGCTCATTTGAAGCAGCAACATTCAGCAGATCATGTTACTGTGCTAACAGAAGAAAAGAAATGATCTGTTCTAAGAAACCTGGGAAAATACTGTATCTCGAGTATTACGATTTTCTTAACCTCTCTTGCTTTAAATCTCAAAATCCACAAAGAATTCAAACTTGAGTACCTTTTCAAAAATAAAGGAGAGCAAATCTCCAATCTCACAATGAGAGTATGAAGAAAATAAAATTCAAGAAAGGGTAAAAAGTTAATTTTCACACAGCTTTCATCAGCTGGAAGTAGAGAGTATTGACACAATGTTCAGAGATCTTTATCAGAGAGCAGCATGTAACCAGAACATGACATAACACCATATGTAACGGCTCAGGTTTCATTTTAATGCATTAATTCAAATTTACCCACAGAGATTCCTTTCATCAAAAGCAAACCAGGCCATAAACAGGTTTACACTCTCACACTGTTTGCTCCTTCACTTCCCTGTTCCTTTACCACACCACAAATTTGTATCAAACCACAGACAATGTTAACAGAGAATAATCCCCAATCCCCGACATCCTATCACAAGCACCCCAACCTGGGCTTCACAAGCAGCTGAGATATCACCAGTAATCCTTGCTTCCCACACCAGTAACACACAGGATATTTATATTTACCCAAAATTTACCATAAACACACATTCACTGACACAGCTACAAAATAGACACATCCCACAAATTACAGACAAACTGTACAGCAGGTGTTAGCACTGGGTTGGAACCCTAAAGCAGATCATCACTTGATCAGAATGACTTGCTCTCCAAATGGTTAGTTCATAAAAAAATCATTTTCTTAATGAAATTTTTTTTCTCACACCAGGTTTAGTATGAGGTAGGAGTAAACTTACGCATTTATAGTCAGATAGGCATTGATGTTCATGCTTAGATACAACACAATCAGAATTCAGTAAGGCTACAGTATTTAAAATAAAAAGTATAATGGAAACTTAGTTTCCCAACATCCCCCCCCCAAAAAAAACTGGCTTGTAAAATGCTTGCAAGATTATATTCAAAGTTATTCAGATAAAATGGTAAAGAAACTACATTATATTAAACTCCCTTAGTATTTGTACATCTTTTCTTCAAATGCCTTACAGCAATCACAGACCTCCATGAAGCCAACCCATGAAACATTTAACACAGGCAAAAACACCCAAGAACCACGAAAAGAAACACAAAACAACATTTATTAAGAAATTTATTCCATCATTTATGTTTAAAACCAAAATAATAGTATTTTTAAATCTCTGCCTACCACACGAATGCAAAAAAAAAAACCCAAGGGAGGAGGCATCATAAATATTAAATTCCAATACTCACCCCTAGCAGAAAGCTTTTTGGTATTGATAATTTTGGCAGCATACTCTTGTCCTGTAGTGATTTTCATGCACCTCCTCACCACGGAGAATGCCCCTCTGCGAACCAAGAAGCGGACAAAGTGTGAGCTCGACTGAAACACTTCCCTGCCATTCCCGGCGTGAGGGTTTGAACACCCTTCCCTGAAAGGTGTGATGTGGGCAGAATTGCAAAAAAAAAAATCAAAATTTCAGAGGGTGCCGCTCGGCGTTTATTTTATTCGCGAAAACATCCAACTCTGCCCAGAAACGCGCGTCCAAGCCGTGTGAGGGAACCCATCCTCGCCTGTCACCGCTGGCCAGCGGGCAGAGGGAAGGCACATTTTCGCTATCCTGAGGCCGGCACACTCACCGTGAGGACAGGGCAGCGCTGGCCCCGTTCCCGTCGCGACCCCCAACCCGGTGACACCGGCGCC